>CM075210.1:26794975-26890997 GCA_037577465.1 Liposcelis bostrychophila | reverse complement strand
AAAGACTAGATTTTCTTGCAAAAAATTTGACAAACTATAAAAAAAGGAAATTGACAGATACACATACGTTAAACGCTGTAGCTATCATTATAAAAAAATAGCTGATAAAATTAATCAAATCGAAACGCCCGAAAATGTTGATATGTAAAAAATTTCGAAATTTTAAAACAGATATACAAATATATGTTATTTTATAATTTGAATTTCTTTTTTTTTTTTCTGTCACAAAAGGGCGCAACTAGGAATAAATTTTTAAGGGGATTAATTTTATGGGGCGCAACTATGCCTTCCCAAGAACGGGGCGCAACTGTGCCTTCATTGAAACTGACCGCGGGGCGCAACTATGCTCTGCCCTTTTTTTCTTCCTTCAATAAATCGTTTATTTTTTTGAATACAAGCCAAAGGCGCCATTTTGCAACTAATAATGCTGTAGCATCTGACTGTTTCTGTACTGCACTGGTCTTCGCAGCATCGATAGTCGAATCATTCAGACTGGGTATATCTTTGTCGTGATCAGACATCAGGCAGAATCGGACAAAATTATCATGTAAAAAGAAAATATTTAAATTTTGAAAAATATTAAAGTTTTGTTAAAATGTAATATAAACCCGATGAAGATATATACCTGATGTCATATAAATCTGATACAAGTCTTCCGATGCTTCTCCCTGGTTTCCCGAGGTGCCTGCGACTTCCTCAGATAATTTTTCATGGGGCGTTTCTGGTACCTCATTAATTTTTGTGCTTTCTTCAGTTTCTCGCAGTATATTTAGCAGATGATGACTAGACGTATATGTTTAGCCCTGGACGTATACCCGAGAGAAAAAGCTCATAAACGATTTATAAAATTGTATGCACTTTTGGGCAACATAAACTTTTATGAATAATTTTAAATTTTTATATTTACAAATGAAACCTTGGATTATTATTCATAAACTTGGATGATTATTGATAAACTTGTATAAATACTTGTATATGCATACTCATTTAATTTTATGAACTTTCGTATGTACAATAGCCCATTTATAAATTCTTTATGTACAACCATTAATTTATAAATAACCATTTGTTTCTATAAATATTTTATAACATCGAACAAGTCCGGCGCATAAACAGTTATCACTAATTATAAATTTTATGAAAAATCATAGCCTTGTATCGTTGTTCATAAAAATCGTTTATGAGCTTTTTCCCTCGGGTAACGCTGTCAAATTCTTACACGCATTCTTATACGCATTGATTTATTTTGAATTTTACCAAATGCATTTGGTAAACGAATCATACAGGCGATCAATTTCACCTCGTAGAAAATTTCGTTCCAATTTTAAATTATCCATTCCCAAATGGACGTCTTGGGATTTAAGTTTTGATTGATTTTTTTTTTTTTTAAATTTTTTTTTCTTTTTCACGGTCGCCAATTTGTTAAAAACGAACCTTCTTGTTTTGCTTTGAATAAAAGATTGTTTATTTATTCGTTTTTTTTTCTTACATTTTAGAATAGAACAATAAATTCGAATACTAGAATAGAACGCTAGAATAGAACGCGCGGGTCAGTGTCAGTGGTTCCAACATCTTGCCATTAAGTTGGGGATGAATTTTTGGATCTAAAAAATTGAAGTCGAAGAGCAAATAGAAATTCTGAGTATTATGTACTGGGAGAATTGTGCACTGAGAATTATGTAGTAGGTAACTTACTTCTATTAGTTTTTCGAGCAGTTTCACACTTTTTGAAAATACCAAAATATTGGCATACGGGGAATGAATTATTTTTCTGAAGTGATTTTTCAAATTTTCATTTACTTCAATAATCCCTATAAACGCTTTATCAGGAAATTCCTTTTTGTAAAATATTTTCGTAATTTTTTTCAAATTTTATATCATTTTTTACAATCAAAATGAGATCGCCTTTGAAATGTTTTTGTAGCTGAAATATTAACTCTTCGTCAAATGGAAAACTCGACGAAATAAAAGCAAGAGTTAAAACCAAACCAAAAACGTTCATGACTCTTCATATGATGCCGAATTCAATAAATTAGCGGAAGTGACCTGATTGTTGTATTTTAAAGTGATCAAAATTGTACGTAAGAAGTCCCTTATTAATGACTTAAACTATTTCGGAGTTATGGTAATCTGATCATTTTGAATTCCCACAGGAGTGATTTGGTTTTAATTTACTTCTGCCAGTAATGGAAGTATTGGGCCCAATGTTATAAATATGAGGATGGCTAGGATAACGAAGAAGTAAAACGACAGGTTTAAATATATGACTACGACTATATTAATGAACGAGAAGAGAAGAGCTACGTTGTCTCGTTTTCCTAATTACATTATCTGGTGACACGGTTATCACAGAGTAATTTCTGTCCATTTTTCTTCTTTTAAAATTAAAACATATATAAAATAATATACTTCGTCAGAATTAAAGAATTATTCTTGTCACGCTATCCGTTATAAAAAAAATGAGCTAAATATGAACAATAAATATTACACAATATTTACACGAAATATATTCGCAAATAAGTTAACATAAAAGTGAACGTAAAAATAAAATAAACCAGAGGACGCTAGAATTTGAACTGGATTTTTTTTTTAATAAATCATATATTTTTTTGAAAACAAGTCAATGCCGCCAATTTTACTATAAATAGTCTTGGACCTTTGGAAGATGATGACTAGGCGTATATGTTTAGCCCCGGACGTATAACGTTGCCAGATTCTTGTCCCTTTGCAACCAAAGAATTGCTTCTATTTCTTTCGAACCATAACATGATAACGGACAAAATAATGACAATTATGTATAACAGGAAAATCGGAAGCATGACATCATTAGATATCGGAGAAAATTGTTCTGAGGAATAATAGTGAACGATTAGGTTTTTCGGTTTTAAACTTAATAAACCTGCGTGCTGAAGTTTCCTCAACCTTTGGCGGAAAGAAAATCCAGAAATGAGCAGAAATTAATAATAGATTTTGACAATCTGGTACTTACATTTTGGTCATGAGATCTTTATAAGGGAATCCCTTCCAAACCAGAATCCCGACTGGCTTGTCGAAAATAATGGTGTTCTTTTCGAATAATTCGCATTTTACTTGGACTGAGACCTTGGAGTACGTTGGGCATATGAACACCCATCGTTTTTCGCAAAGTGGATGAAATCCTACGGCGGTACTACGGGGTATGTTTTCCGTGGGTACAAGTAAATTATTTTCTCTGACGGCTTTGGCTAATTTCCCGGGGTCTGCCTACAAATCTTTAAATTTTAATTTTTTTGTTAAAAAATTTATAATTACAGTACTTACTTTAAAGTAGAAATAGGGGTATGTGTGCTTCAGGTATGAAATTTTGTAAGTTTTGTCTTTGACGAGGCCTTCCAGGTCGGAAAACGGCAGAGACGGATTTTTAACTGTCAAGAACGATAGGAGTCGTCCTGAGTAAAACTGAAGTAATATCACCGCCAAAAAATAAGGCATCAAGTACAAAATGTTGGCGGAAATATTGTTCATTTTTAATTTTCCACCTTGGGATGTGATGGCTGTCGTCACATCAAAAATGGAATCATTGAAATATCTTTTTTCGTTCTCGTCGAATGAACTAAGTTTGAGTGTAATTACGTGCATTACAATTGCAGCGATGATCACCCAAAAATGAGGCACAACCAAACGTCTGTGCTGAAAGGAGCTAGGTAAGACGACCATTTCATTGTGGTAGACGTTCGAAAATACATTTTGTATCTAAAATAGAGACACATTCGGATGTAAATTACGCTTGGGAAATCAGTAATTGGTTAATAAGTAATATCTTTGGTTCGGAAATTACCGTTAGCCATTTTCTGGGGATGAAAGTAGGCCCATGAATGGCCTAGAACACTTTGGTACCCTCCGTGGATTACGTATGCATTATTTTTCTAATTTTGATACTTCCCCTTCGCCATAATAAAGAAAAATATGCTTCTGTTTCAGTACATTTAACATTAGGGACCGTTCAAGTATTGTGTAAGCAATTTTTGTAATTTTCGACTCCCACGCATTGTAAGCGAAAATTAGTTTTTGGAAAACTTTCTACTACTTTATTACGTACGATTTTTGTCCCACTCCCCCCTCGAAATAACTCATTTACCGCTTACGAAAGAACTTGCCAATTCCTTTAAAAGCAAAAAATAAAATTTCTTCAGACCCCCTTCCCCTCCTAATCTGCTTACGTAATACTTCAATGACCCGTTAGATTCTAATTTTTTGAGACCCCATCCTCCCCCGAGACATGCTTACATAATTAACGGACGACCCCTTTCCGGTTCAACTTACTCGGCTATTTCAGTTGGGAAAATGTAATCAAAGTGATCAAGTCTTTGCACTGTGTAAATATATATAGGGGGTGTTCCGTCAGCCACGTGCTCATCCAATAATTTTAGTATGCCAGTTTTACTTCCATTAGGATACAAATATCCGACTGAGTCAAAATCTTTTTTCAGGCTGAAAAATTTAAAAAATATAATCGATTCTTTTCTTCTGCAAATTAACAAATCAGATTCCTTACGAAAAGTTCATTCCTTGAGAAAATATCTCCCAGATATCTTTCCTATTGTCTGCATTGTTTAAAAACTAAAATAATCCACTTTTATATTAGTTATGGGAATTCAGGTGGAAAGACTCCATTTACGTTTTGCTATACCGTTGAGCGACCAATGTAGATTGGTTGACCCCTTAAATCCATTCTCTTGGAATAAAAGTAACCTTGGGATTCAGTTTTTAATTCCCCGTTTTCCCATACTCCAAAACGTGAGTAAATTTTTGAAGAATTCAGACTGATTTGATAAATATCAATTATTTCATAAGAGATGGCATCTAGTTTTTCAAGTACAAAAAACCTTGAATTAAACGGGATGGTTAAGCCTCTGATTGCGTCGTCGATAGCCTGATCCGGCTCAATGAAGTTAACCCAAATCATGGAAGCCATTAGAAAACGATTATGATTTTGGACCTGAATAAATAAAAATCTTGAAAATTATGGTCAACGTACATCAGAGCCAAAATGTCGAATTTTTAAAAAATCAAAATGGCCGCTATGAGTTCATTTAAACGCAATGGTAATACAAACAGTAATAGAAACGATCACGGGACAACTTTCAAATTCGACGTTTCAGCTGTGAGCCAAACGTATGTTTGACCAGATTTCCCGAAAATTCATACTGAATTGCGCCAATTCCGACGCTGCACTTATTCCGAATTCCAATCTCCGAACATATAATATTGCCTGATCATAAGAACCACATATCAAAATCATCATGGGTACAACTAAAAACAATTATCGCCGAAGTTGCGGACAGCTTTGTTTTCTTTCAGGGGATGAAGGTCATGTTCAGCAGTCCCCTAAAAAGAGGCACATCAGCCTATCACATCAAATCTTCCTAATAATGAAGATATTGAGTTCCAAACCATTTACTGCTTGAGTTACCCTTCTTTCTCCCGATCACACTGTTTCCATGTCTGTTTTTGCTGTTTTTCGAGGTCTATCTTCTCGATTTTGTGTAACACCTTAATAAAAGGTGTTATATTAAGGTGTTTCATGGTGGACATAGCCAAGTTTGGTATTTCAGATTGAGACTGGGAATAGTTATCGTCGTTCTTTTTAATGCATCGAGTTCTTTCCGACAATTGGTACACTTTTTTATCGGCAAACTTTTCCCCATGTTCAGCAGTCCCCTAAAAAGAGGCACATCATCTTCCTAATAATGAAGACGATGAGTTCGTCATCTTCATTATTAGAAAGTAAATAATAAAGCTTACGAACTTCAGCAAGAGTAAGAAGAGGCACGTCAAGCTGATCAACGTCAGCATTAGCAAGAAAAACCTTGAAAATATGACTCTTCTTTTCCCTCCTATAATGCAAACCGCTTCTCACTCCGTCTGGTACCTGTTCGGTTCTGTGCACGATTCTCCTCAAAGTCATTCAGTCTTGATCAGATTCCGAAGGACCACTAGGTCCGGCTTCATTGCTTGC
This sequence comes from Liposcelis bostrychophila, assembly GCA_037577465.1. Classification (NCBI taxonomy): domain Eukaryota; kingdom Metazoa; phylum Arthropoda; class Insecta; order Psocodea; family Liposcelididae; genus Liposcelis; species Liposcelis bostrychophila. The sequence continues at coordinate 26,884,999 of CM075210.1, read as the reverse complement.
CTATCCTCCTTCAACGATTGCATTTACATCGCTCCTAGTCTTAGATCTTTGAGCAGCTTTCAAACGTCTAGCATACCAGGGAGAAGAAAAAGCAAAATTTTGGTTGAACGAGGTACCCGGTATTGCTACTAAGTCACCCCAATAGTGTGAAGCAGATGGAACCTGGTTTCATTTGCTTGACATTATTTGGGTGGCTTGCAAGGAAGGTGAACCTGGTTCCACCTCCACATTTAAAAAAAAAAAATGTATTTTTTACCTTCACCCCCTAATATCTCCAAAAAGTGTGACGTCACCGATTTCGGACTTGGCATAGATACTCCCCTTCCGACTCTCTACCAAATGGAAAGAATTAATTAAAAAAATTAATGTTTCTAGGGGCCAAATTCCTATCCAGATATCCTATCGTCCATTTCCATTGAACGCAGCGATTTATTATTATATTTCAACAATTTATATCACCAAAATATTATAATCGGAATAATTGTTCGGAGATCGGAATAAATCAACGGAGAAGCAACCGCAAGTGTATCATACTCACATCAATCAATTTTTTTATAAATCCAGATTGAAAATTAGAAACTACCATAGCATTTCGGTAATGTGAGGTGAACCTTTCGTCGAATTTTCGATCAAAATTTTCATCCAAATCGATTATTCCTATAAATGCTTTTGGTGGTGAATTTTTGAATTTGAAAAATTTCCTTATGAGCATATCTTCAAAGCAGAAGTAAAAGAGAAATATAAAGCACTGATATATACCAAACGCGAAATAGGAAATGGTGATGTGATCACCTTGTTTGCTATCTCTAACCAAAAGAATCAAATCACTGTTAAAAACGTGAGCTAAGTAAAACACTAATTCCGTGTCTTGTTTGGCTTCAAGTGATCCCACTGCGATTTTTGTAACTGCTAAAAAAATTGAAATCGTCCTCATTAAATTTGATTTTAAATTTGGAAAAAGAAATAATTTCACGATTCTGTTTCTGTTAAATTTCGTATTTTATTTCAAAATTTCTCGACATGGACAAGTAAATCAAAGCTATTCGTATTCAAATGTAATTTTCAAATGCATTACACGATTTAATAATCTGATAATTAGTTTTTAATTTGCGTTCTTTGTTTTAACTTTTCATTTTGTATCTACGATTAAATCACGGCAGTTTTTTAACTTTATATCGATTCGCTCTTTCTTTTTTTATGGAAATAAAAAGCGGTTGTTGTTTTTCTGTTGAGCAAAACGAAGGCATGGAACTGATATAAAAATGACAACTCCACATTCTTGAGCGCTGAAAAAACAATCTAATATGTGTCAAAGTTTGTTCTGCATAGCAGTCCTTGCTATGTTGCGTGGACAGTCGTAATCTACTTATTGAATAATGCGAACGTTTGTTTTATTATCGTATTACGTTTACGAGGCGTAGGGATTAGGGAACTCCTATATCCGCTACCTGGGGAGGCACCCGGTAGGGGACCAACTAAAAATTCTTTATCTAATCTAATGACGTGACCTACTTCTAGTGGCCGCTGTGTCCAAATTTTCAGTGATACATCGGACGGCAGCTTTCTCATACAGACCCTAAGATTCTAGCTTTCCCTTGTGGACAAATTATCGCTTTTTTACCTTCAAGACTGAGACGACCATCTCTGTGCGTGCGCCGTCTCCCGATTGTCGAGACATAGTGGTGCAGCATGCAGTGATTGATGACCATTTCTTCCCTGATGGCTACTAAAATACTGCTGTCAGGAGCACCGCTGAAATTGTGGAAGATTGACAGCATGCTGTTGCCCTCTTTGGCAGGGCATGAAACAGACCGTCATACCCCTGAACGAAGATCGTTCTAGGGGCAAACCTTGGACGTCCGGCAAGTCGAATGAGACTTCTGAACAGTGGAAAGAAAATCCGCCGTAGTTGGGGGAAAAGTGATTTGGCAATAATAAGGGCTATTTGATAAAGCCGATTTGACTTTGTTTAAGCGAAATGTTAGCAGGCTTCCAGTTCTGGTGAAATCGGTTTAGTCGTGAGCGTGGAAAAAAGACATATGGATGACTTTTACTGACGATTAATTAATATCGTCAGTAAAAAAGTTTGGGGATGGCATGTAATACTTGGAAGAAAGAAACCAAATCGTGGCGTCATACGGATTATGCGACTTAGCGTCCTTTAGCGTTCTTTCTTCTTAATTTTGCATAAACATTTCATATGAACTTTTCCATCAATTCCAGAAAATCGAATGCAACTCCAGATCTTCTAAAAGGTCTATTTGAAAGTCAATGTTGGTTAGACTTTTTATTTTTGCCCAGCCAGCAATATAATTTGTTAACGTCCTAGAAACGCCGTTTTTTTTTTTTTTTTTAAAAAAAACTCTTCTAATTCTCTTTATTCACCAATAATAAGAAGTGCACATGTAATGTAGATACATTAGTAAAAATCAAATGATTGAAGTAAAACAATGTCATGATGAGGCAGCATCATTCTTTTTTTTTTTTTCTATCTTGAAAAAATATAATTCACCGGCAATTTGTCCTTTTTTTAGGGCCAATTATGGTTTGGCCAAGGTAAAATAAATGTCCAAATTTTTTTGACCGTGTTATTATTTTGGTCAAATTTTTTTTTGTCCATTTAAAGTTGTATGTCCAGTTGTTGTTTGATCATTTATATTTTGTTGAAAGATAAATGGGACTGTTATTTTTTGTTGTCCAATTATATTTAAATTGATTATTGACAATCGATTTTGACAACTATATTTTAATTATATTTAAATTGATTAAATTGCGGGCAATTTAAGCTTGTAAGATATCGCTCTTAAGTAGCGAGGGATGTCGCCTTCATACTGAACTGATACCATACTGGCGGTAATTGCCCACAATTTCTTCTATTTGTCGCTGATTAGCAAATACGATCTTTTAATTGGATGTCTGATCCGGGTGTGACTCCCAGGCAATTGCTTGATTAAGACCTCATTCTCACGTGGATCATTTTTCAGAAATTCTAAGAATTTCCATACGCTAGCGTGGTGTAGGGGTGGACACGGGACGGGACGAAATTTTCAGATTTCCCAGGATTTTTTTTTTTTTTTTTTACGTTATTTACTGTGACCACGGAAAGGTAGCTATTTAAAATACAAAAAAAGAAAGGTAGCATTTAAATGAAAATAATCCATTTTTTTTAAATAGGGGCAATCATTTGAATTTTGACAATTTTTTGTCGAAATCTTTCTCCTTGAATTGTAGAATCGTAAGGTGGACCTATGAGGACATCTGCCATCGTGAGGGGTATCGGAGGTCGAGTCGACCTCCGACGGCAATTAACATTAACCGCAACATATGATTTCTCTCCGGCTCCGGCATTTTCATCAAAACTTCTTCGTCGTCCACTCCGGCGATAGTTTCCCTGAATACGACGGACGGTCGTTCGTTCCGCTCTTCTTTTAATGCCCTCACGATGTTCCTTATAAGGAATTTTTCCTTATAAGGAATATTTAAAAATGGCGGTGGTGTCAACAAAAAGGAAAATTTTACGTCGGTAGAGATTTTGACACCACTTAATTTTTTTTTTTTTTTTTTTTTTTTTTTTTTTTGAATGTGAGAGAATAAAATGAAGACTTAGCCGGCATCACAGGGCGAAATTGAAACAGCGACATAGGGATCTTATCCAGGGAATTTTATCTAGCTATCGATATGTTTCTTAAGTAATCATGAAAAGGAGACGACCGCTCGATCCTCAGCGGACGGACATTGCATGGAAGGGAATATAAATCTTGACAGCAAAATGAAGTCTTGAATCCTTTTGGCTAATGGCTTTATTATAAAAGCAGAGAATTCTTTCGTGATAAGCATAGACAAAACAAACTTTTAATGACAAGAGGCAATTTTCTTTTCTTGAAATTTAAGAGAAAAAGAACATTTTTAGTTTTCTATCTTGTAATAAGGGGAAGCACTTTTAAATTTTGACTATTTTCCAAACATTTTCTTCAATTAAAAAAAAAAGTTTTATTTTCCGGGCTCTTCATCGTTGACCGAACTTTTTCCTGTAACAACTCATATTCTTTTTTTTTTTTTTTTTTTTTTTTTTTTTGAATGTGAGAGAATAAAATGAAGACTTAGCCGGCATCACAGGGCGAAATTGAAACAGCGACATAGGGATCTTATCCAGGGAATTTTATCTAGCTATCGATATGTTTCTTAAGTAATCATGAAAAGGAGACGACCGCTCGATCCTCAGCGGACGGACATTGCATGGAAGGGAATATAAATCTTGACAGCAAAATGAAGTCTTGAATCCTTTTGGCTAATGGCTTTATTATAAAAGCAGAGAATTCTTTCGTGATAAGCATAGACAAAACAAACTTTTAATGACAAGAGGCAATTTTCTTTTCTTGAAATTTAAGAGAAAAAGAACATTTTTAGTTTTCTATCTTGTAATAAGGGGAAGCACTTTTAAATTTTGACTATTTTCCAAACATTTTCTTCAATTAAAAAAAAAAGTTTTATTTTCCGGGCTCTTCATCGTTGACCGAACTTTTTCCTGTAACAACTCATATTCTTTTTTTTTTTTTTTTTTTTTGTAATTTGAAAAGGATAATCTTATTTAAAAGAACTTTAATTTTATTTTTCTAAAAGGAAGAAAAAAAACTTCTATTTGTTTTGGAAGGAAAATTAGGAATCCCCTTTTTTTGTTTTCTTGTTAACCATTTTTAAAAAAAAATTTCCGGAATATAAAAAAAATTCAAAAGTAAGAGCGTGGAAAAATTAAAGTTGCTAAAAAAAACAAAAGCGGGCGCAACAATCTTCTAAAAACGTAACATGAAGTAAAATTGACCTTCTTAGATGCCTTCAAACGCCCTAAGATGTAAGTTAACTTACCTTTTTCTAGATATTCAATATTTTTTAAGTATTGAATATCTAGGGGGAAAAAAAATATTGATTAATATAATTTTTTTTTCCTACTGATTTCCAAGTAGCAAATGCACTAGCATTATTGTCTAACACGCATACAATTCGACTTTTGTGCATACTGACATTTAACTATTTTCCGATTTTTGAATCTAACGTAGCAAAAGATAAAATTCTGAATCCAATTTTTTACTTCAAAGATGAACAGACAAAGCTAAGTATCTTTTTCTGGATCTTATCCGATCCACCTCGCCGATTATTTCACTCCGCTGTACGGCACAATTCCTTTCCAATAACAATATGATCGCGGATAGAATGATTATAACTAGATATAATATAAAAATTGGAAAAACTAAATCTATTGAAATAGAAGAATAAATGTCGTCTGAGGAATCGTATCGAAATATCGTGTTTTTCCGCTTCAAATTTAATATACCTGCGTGCTGAAGCTTTCTTGTCCTTTAAAAAAAATTGTCTTTGTGAAATCGGCTTTCGTTGATAAATTTTCCGAATTTAAAACTTACATCATTGTCATAACATTTTTGTAAGGATAACCTTTCCAAACTATTATTCCCAGAGATTGATCGAAAAAGACGCTGTTTACCTCCATTAAATCACATTTGGCTTTGATAAGGACATTGAATGATAGGCACAAAAATACCCATCGGTTTTCGCAAACCTGTTGAAACCCTGCGTTGAAATCTCGCGGTAGATACTTGTCTGGTACGAGTAAATCATTTCTCCTTATGGTTTTGGCGACTTTTCCGGTGTCTGTCTGTAATTTGTACGAATTTCCAATTTTATTACTTTTTTAAAAAAGTCGAAGGAGGAAAGTTTGCATATACACTCGGTGAGACATTTACAGAGAACACCAGCGATGTTTAATGAATTACGCTTAATTGTATTTTAGCGCCGGGCTTACCTTGAAATAAAACAAGGCAAACGTGCCGTGCATAACTGAAATTTTGTAAGTATTGATTTTTGTAAGACTTTCCAAATCTTTAAATGGGACGTCTGGGTTTTTAACGGTCATGAACGATAACAATCCTCCTGAGTAGTATTGAATCAATATTACCGCCAGGAAATAAGGCATTAAATATGAGATGTAGAAAGACCTTGTGTGAATTTTTAATTTTCCACCTTGAAAGCAAAGAGCTTTCGTCACATCAAGAACCGAATCTCCGAAATATCTTCTTTCGTTTTTTTCGAATTTAACAGTGAATGTAATTAAGTGCATTATAATGGCAGCTGTAAGCATCCAAACAATCGTTGATAACCAAACGCCTAGACTGAAAGGGGCGATGTAAGACGCCCAATTTAATTCACCTTTCCTTTGGAAGTAAATGTAAGTTCTGAAATAAAATGTAACAGTTAATAAATCGAGTTACGATTTGGGTGAAAATAGACAGATCATGCATTAGGTCAAGTCAAGCTGGTCAAGGTGTAATTGCGTTGTGCACATGCATTTTGCATTAGCTGTTTACTTTCATGGCCCCTGCATTGTTGCGGTGTGTATACAATAGTTTTGGGAGCAACCTCTCAGTGAAAAAATGGGTCAAATGCCCACAGTTTCTAAGACTGATCGCCATTTTTTTGTAAGCTAAAGTCGGTTTTGAGTAAGTTTAGAGAATGGGCCATCAAGCAGTCAAGCACGTAATGATAATAATGTGCATAACTGTACAAAGCAAGTAAAAGAATATGAATTAAATATGATGATAGGAATTTGAAACTTACTGAGCCATTTCGGTTGGAAAAATGTAATCAAAATGATCCAGCCTTTGCCCGGTATAAACGAAACTTGGTATTGTCCCGTCGACTTCGTGATCTCCAACCAATTTGAGTATACCGGTTTTGCTTCCATTTAAAAATAAAGTCCCGAACGTAGGAAAATTCCTATTCAGGCTGAAATTTTTAATTGAGAATTAATTTGTGGGTTCTCAATTTTTTTTATTTAAAATTTTTAAATCGTGACTCACGAAAAATTCATTCTCAATGAAAATATGTCCCAAATATCCTTACGGGGATCTGTGTTAGTTAAATGCTAAAAATCATAATTACAAATTTAAGTCTTTTGCATGAAATCAAACCCGTTTTATAAGAAGACCGAACCAAATTTTATCTTCTTATCAAAATTCGATGCCATGGATACAGTTGAACCTATGGGTTCAACACTGTATCCGTGCATCGAATTTTTTTAAGAAAATCGTCAATACCGTTGGGCGACCGACGTTGATTTGATGTCCTTTCAAGTCCATTCTTCTAGAATAAAAGTAGCCTTGGAATGCGTTTAATTTTCCTTTTTCCCATATTCCGAATTTTGAGTAAATCTTCGAATCATTTTTTCCAATTTGATAAACGTCCGTTATTTCACAAGTAAAAATGTCAATTTTTTTTAGTAAAAAAAATTTCGAATTAAAATCTATAATTAAATCACGGATGGCGTCGTTAATGGCCTGATCTGATTCGATAAAATTTATCCAAATTGCCTTTGTCATTAACAAAGGAATGTAAGCTTGGACCTTTGAAAAAAAAAAAGTTATTTCTCATTTACTATTATTCTTTTTTTTTATTTTAAATGTTATACTTACGTCAATTAATTTTTGTATTAATCCAGATTTAAAATGAGAAACGACTATTATATTTTGATAAAAAGAGGTGTAAGCTTTGCTGAAAGCTTGTTCGAAGGTTTCATCTAAATTCAGCGTCCCTACGAATACTTTCCGAGAAGTTTTAAATTTAAAAAATTTTCTTAAGATCATATCTTAAATAGAAAAAAAATGGGAAGTTAACAAAAAACAAAGAAAATTATAATTATGATAATATAATCACCATTTTTTTCATCTCTAACCACAAGAATTAAATCACTATTAAAAATACCAGCTAATTGAAAAACTAATTCTACGTCGTGCCAAATTTCAAATGTTGCCATTGCGATTTTCGTAATTGCTAGAAAAATATAAAGTTTTTTCATTGAATGGGATTAAACCTAAAAACCCTTTGCCCTCTGCGTCCTGTTTAAAAAATAATTGTTCTATTTATTTTTTTTCACTCCCGCCCAGCTAAACTCTTAATTATACAAATTCTCCAAAATATTTTTAAATTAATTTGACAATTACCATTTTTAATCGGTGTATTTGATCTGCTTCTTTTGGTCTCGTAGTTTTTTTTCCTCCTTTTATATTGATCTTTCAGATGTCTAGGATAATCACGGTAAAAAAATAAAAAAATAAAAAAAAAAAAAAAAAAAATTAAAAACGGAAAAAATATAATGGGAAGGGCATATTAGAATGTAATTTGCATGCTACTTAAATCGGGTTTACCAGTTTGGTGATTGAATGATTCACCTTTGTTATTGTCTTTGAAGTATTTGGCTTTGATTAAGGAAAACTGTGGAATGGTTCCAGGTCCGCCTGGGCTGTGAAACTAATTTTTCGAACGGGAGCCAATTACCTCTTCTCGGACTCGTTGTCTTTTATTTCTTCCCGGATTTCATGGATACGTTTGAATTAAGACCAAATTATATCGTGGCTTAAACTAACTCTAACAGATGTCGCTATCTACGACATATTCCCCCTGCTTTTGTAGATTTGACAATAATATGTGACCTTAGAAGCAAAAGGTTCTAAATCGATCCCCCGGACGAAATTCACTTTTTTATGAAAATAATTTCTACTTCATGAGTACTTTCGACCCCTAAACTAAAAAGTCTAAAATTCTTATTCTTATTTCTGTTCTTCTTTTTGAAAAATCAAAAGGTTCTAACTGTCAAATTCTTGAAGTCGGTTTGGAAACAAAAGGTTCTATCGTCCTTAACTTAGCTTATAAATATTTGCCCGGTGCAATTATCACTCCAGGTCAGAAAGTCTTCTATTTCCGATGTTAAATTTTCCAAGGCCCATTTATAGAGGCAAGAAGCCATTTCGTTTCCCCCCTTTCCAGCTATTGATTCATCAAACAACATACAGTGAGCTGGATGAAATAAAATAATCTCCTTTTAGATCACAACGTTAAAAATTTTTTATATATTTTTTCAGATGCGCTTTTCGAATCCTTTAAGCGGATTCATCATCAGTGACCTTGTGAGCTTAAATTATAGCGTAAGAAAAGAGGAATAAACCAAAACCATATTGGATTCGTTAGAACTAGATAAAAAATGACTGACTAATTACCGTTAAAATGCGCATCCGAAGAAATATATAAAAAAATTTTAATGCTGAGATCTAAAAGGAGATTATTTTATTTCATCCATTAAACCAGATCACAGGGCTGCATTCATTATACTTTACAGTGAGCTGTTTTATTCACAAGTCATTTATTGTGTAATTCCTGTTATAAAGTTTCCCCATTTTTCAAATCTGGGGTTGGCAAATTTCTTTGCAAGTCAACGGTTAATACTTTCAGTTTCTTATTAAATAAGAATAAGCAAGGATAGAATTAATGCAGCACTAAATTAATGTAATTAATTAACTAGAATTAATAACTTAGAATTAATTAACTAGCACTAATTAACTAGAATTAATGCAGCACTAAATTTTAGTGCTGCATTAATTTAATTCTATCCTTTGCCTTTAATTCGTATCTCAATGTAGCTTCTTTGATATGACTGTCATACTCCGCCTTAATTTTTTTTATTTCCTCTGGATCAGAAGTCGTTCTTAATTTAATTTGCAAGTTATCACAAAAATCACATGTATCATTATAGGGATGTTTGAATGATGTATTAAAGTCATTATTAAAAATTGTAGCATACTACTTGTAACGCGGCTAAACTAGCTCAGACTGGACTTTTTCTCTCTCTTATACCTGAATTTAACTATTACAGTCATTCGCATCCGGCGTTTAAGGAAGGATAGGAAATGCATTTTTCCGAAAAATTTAAAAAACAGAAATAGAGTATTTTTTATTTAAACGAAAAACAAAAAAAAAAAAAAAAAAAGAACAAGATTGACCTACCTAGTACAGGATTAACAAAGTTTAAAAACCATCAAGCTTTTAAGTACTTTATTTAAACATCTTTACAAAATGTTGACCGAATTTATGGAAATAAATTTCGATTAACAAAATAAACGAGCATGATAGGAGCACAGCAGCATGTAACAAAAAAATCGGAAAAATTAATTGTAAAGATAAAGGTTTGAAATCTTCAGAATCATCTTTGCGAACTATAGTATTCTTCTGCTTCAGTTTTTCTATTCCGGAAAATTGGATCTGCCTCATTCTGTGAAAAAAAAAATTGTTTTAAAAATCAAGTTAACTGATCAGTATTTCGACGTTGTGAAAGACCACTGTTAAAAAGTTGCTTTATTTGATTTGATTTTTTATTCGTTCGAGAACAAAGAATGTGAAATAAAAGCAAACAAGCCCAATTTTCACTACAGTTTGGATCAGCGCGATAGAATGACTTACAGTTTAGTTAAAGCGGTTTTGAATGGGAAGCCTTTCCAAACCATTATGCCCCACGATTCGTAAAATATCGGGGTTTTGACTTCAGCTATATAACAATCTTCCTCGATGGTTATGTTGGTTGAGCTACACAAATAAATATATCGTCCTTCGCATAATTTCTTGAATCCGGCGTAGGTGTCTGTAGGCATGTCCTCAGGAGGCGCTAGTAATTTATTTTCTCTTATTGTCGTCGCTTGTACTCCTGTATCCGTCTGTAAATTATGCGAAAACGCTTTTCAGACATCCATTTGTAAAAACTGAAACATCCGACCGACTGACCCTGAGGTATGTTAATGCGTAAGCCCCTTCCACAGCCGTTACTCTGTATCTACCGTCCTCAACCAGTTGTTCCAAGCTTCTGAACGGTACAGCTCGAGTTTGAACAGTGACGTACGATAATAAGGCTCCTGAGTAATATTGCACCAAAATTATAGCCAATAGATAAGGAGTGAAGTAGGAAATATTTAGAGACACGCTTCTGCTGTTAAAACTGGCTCCTAAAATGCGTAGAATTGATATTAAATGATAGCTTGGACTCTGGAAGCATGGAATCTTCCTCTTGCTCTTTATGGACGTCCACTTGAAAACCTACTACCTTGGGAAATGGAATTCGAAGCGTTTTGTTTGTAAACAAAGTGTTTTTTTTTATCATTTTTATTTGCACAGCCTTTTAAGTGTCATCTCCCAAGTGGGAGGTTTTCACATGGACGTCTCTGCCCCTGTAAGCGACTTCACGTAACTCCATTTTGAAAACAACTCGAATAGAACCGTTGTTGACAAAAGCTAAGCATCAGAAAGAAGCCATTGTTTACAAAATGGAGAAACGCTGAAATCGCTTACAGGCGCAGGTCTGCAGTGGTGGAATGGAGCAATGCAAACCTTGATTTGACACAGCTTTTAACATATCAAACAACGAATCTATGAAACATTTTTGGGTATCGCATTTATTTTTCTTCAGCATCAAGTGAACGATGGTTGCAGCTAATAGTATCCACCCGAAAATGGTAATCCACAGTTCTGTGCTAAAAGGCGCTATGTATGACGCCCAATTTAGTTCTGTTTCTATATGTAAGTACATTCTAGTTCTGGAAACAAAGTCAATGGTTGCGGTTTAGTGGTGAAGACGAACATATTTATCGAGAAGGAAGAATATCGTAAAAAAGCTTGTTGAAGTACCGGTAGTAGGTTTGGCACGACCAGTCACATCAGTCGTAGGGGTCGTCTGAGCTTTGTCAGCACCTTAGGAGGGGGCAGGGGGACTCAATAGGGACGCAATGTTTAAATCTTAGATGATAAATTTTTGCTCACTGGTCAACCATTAATCACTAGTGTGATCAAGTCCCGAAGGCTCAAGTGGGCGGGACATGTCGCTCTCGCATCACCGTCAAGATATATCCGGCAAGTCCTGGAGTGCAGACCGACGAGTCCCAGAACTCAGGGAAGAACTAGGATCAGTTGGGGAGATAACGTTGCACCTGATGTGAGTAGGTTGGGGATGCCTGCCAAGATAGGCTTGAACGGGAAAATGTTTAAATTGCGATGGCAATAGGGTGCCAGGTCCGGGGGAAGGAAGGTGGGAGGTCAACTTGTAACCGCAAAAATGGCGGTTATCAAAAATAACCCCGGTGGGTTCTATATTTTATCAGAAATGAAGTAAATCAGAACGTAATTAGACTGTAGTTTGACGAAGGTTAGGTTACCTTATTTTTAAGCACATGAAAAAAAAGAATAAAATTCACTGAACTACCATTTCCAATATATTGAAGCCAATTTATCCATTCAGGCAGGAGGAGCTAGAATCCTGGTCTTCGATTCAATTCATGGTTTTATTAGATTCCCATTTGGTCCTTCTCTAAACCCCTTGATGAATCAGGAGCGACAATCACAGAGAGAAGTTTCCCATCAAAATTCGGAATATTAAAACAAAACTGACTCCCTGGGGAAAGAATAACACGCATTTCATAGTTTTCTCACAAAAATGATTTAAAAAAAGTCAACACATTTCTTCTTTTGATTTAACTCACCAGCTTCTGGGAAGTCACATGTTATGCTTTCTCCTTTGGAAAATAATTCATATTAAAGATGAAAAAAAAAAGTGTTACATAACCCTAGCCTATTTTCCCCAAGCCCCGTCCTCCGGCGGCTTCCGGGCCTTTTTCTGCCCCTACATAACTAATTTTCTTTTCAGAAGAAAATAAAAAAAGAAAATCGACTAAGGCACTTCAACCACTCGTTAAAAAGAACGGAAGTAGTAGTACCAACCAAAAATTTATGGCCGCGCGGCAACGAGACGATTGTTTCGTCATTGCGCGCGATTTTAAAAAGAACTCATCAGCAAAAATAATTTTTATTTTTATTTTGTAACTTTTTGATGTTACAAATTCCTCCCCCCTTAGATTCTGCTTAGGGTACCTAACTAACAAAAAAAATTAAAGACAAGGAAACCTAGTTTTTCCTAAGTTAAGCGAAAAAAAAAAAAAAACATTAAGAACAATTATTAAAAAAAAAGGTCACAATCGGTAGTCTCAAGTCGGGTCATTTGTCATAATTCGGTGAGAAAAAAAAAATGTATGCGAACGATAAATCGCGAAACGAAAATCTCAAAAAAAAATTAACGAATGAGAACGATTTCGTTGCGAATGCGGAGAAAAAAAATTACGAGCGTAAACATACGAGCGATTGACGGTTAACGTACAAAAAAAAATCGAGCGAAGAGAAAAAAAAATCGAGCGAGAAAAATAAAATCGAGCGAGCGAAAGTCGATTAAACGAATGGCTTAATTTGGCCGACGGTATACGGTCCGAGTTCCTCTCCAGCGGTTGTTGATAATTCCACCTGTGTTGGTGAGAGTATCTTCGAAACGACGACCGGTCCTAAATATCTCGGAAAAAGCTTTTTCGTCTTCCTGGCAGGGCCCGATGATTTTGGATAATTTAAAACCCAAACTAATTGGTCCTTGGTATATTTAGCTTCTTTTCGTCGCTGGTTGTACCGTTTAGCATTGTTTAACTGCGCTCGCCTAATGCACTTGACAGCCTTACTATACATCAAGGTAAATTCTTTCCTTTTACATTCTGCATATTTCTGCGGGTCGAACTCCAGCAGGTTGCCATTTTCGGTCTTCTTAAATAGTTCATACGGCATCCTGAGATCTGTTCCAAAAGTAAGTTTCGCCGGCGAAAAACCGGTGGTTTCGCAAATGGAATTCCGTAATGCGAATACGATATAAGGTAAATGAAGGTCCCACGTAGTATGATTCTCATTTGCAAACATGGCCAAAGACTGCTTGATGGTCCGGTGTTGCCTCTCCACCATATTCTGTTGAGGACTGTATTTTGGTGTGTTCCTCGATTCTATGTTGAACTTTTGGCAATTTTTGGTGTAAAATTTGCCCTTAAAGGCGGATCCATTGTCATTGAGTAGCAACTCTGGGTTTCCATATTCAAGCAAGATATTGTCGTGTACAAACTCCCAAACCGTTGGACTAGTTGCATTTTTAGCCGGCTTGGCGATGAGCCATCTGGTGGCCATGTCGACGGCTGTTATGATGAACCTGTTACGCCGTGGCGTCATGGGCAATGGCCCGATCACGTCCACACTGTAGCCATATCGAGGTGCGAAGTACTTTTCGTACTTTGACATTAACCCTGACGGCGTTGAGTTTGACGGCTTACACGCCTGGCATCTCCGGCATTCTAAAACGTATTTCTTGATGTCGAGCATCATGTTAGGCCAATAATATTTTGCCTGCAATTTCGTGAAGGTTTTCTTGACTCCAAGGTGAGCTCCAGCCAATGACGAGTGATAATGCTCAATCAACTCGTGCCTGTAGTCGAGCGGGACTAGCAGTTTTTCCACCTCAGCTCTTGTGACGGAGTCCTTGTTCTTTTTGTAGATTTTGTCTCCTGCTATTCGGAATAGAGGATAGGAGTCGGGGTTGGTTTTTATCTTCTCCCTCAGTTCTAAATACCATTCGTCGTCTAAATTACTGAAGTCCGGCTGTTTCGGTACGTTTATATCGATGGCTCCTAACTTAGCAGCTGTTTCTTCTAACTCCTCGTCGCGTTCATTATACCCAGCTCTACTGAGTGCGTCGGCTACTATCATCTCCTTCCCGGGGCGGTGTTTGACATCAAAGTCAAATTGCCCAAGTCTCACAACCCATCTCGCAAGACGTCCCGTGGGGTTTTTCAAACTCCTTAGCCATGTTAGTGGAGCATGGTCGGTGATGATGGTGAAATGAGAACCTTCCAGGTATTCTCGGAAGTATTCTACCCCAAAGAGGATGGCCAAGCATTCCCTCTCAGTTGTGTGGTAATTCCGCTCTTCTTTGGTTAGGGTCCTCGAAGCAAAGGCCACAACTCGTTCTTTCCTGTCGAACTTTTGCACTAGTACGGCTCCCAACCCTCGGAGACTAGCGTCGACTTGAACTTCAAACGGTAGGTCGTAATCTGGGCAGTGAAGAACAGGCGGTCTGATTAAACAGTTCTTAAGCTCATCAAATGCTGTTTGACACTCCTCGTTCCATGTAATGGTCTTAGAGTTTCCTTTTAACAAATCATTTAACGGCGATGCCAGTTCAGCGCAATCGGCGATGTATTTTCGATAAAAATTTACCATCCCGAGGAAAGAGCGAAGCTGTTTCTTTGTCTTAGGAGTTGGAAAGTCCTTAATGCCTTTCACCTTTTTATCGGATACTCGGACTTCGCCCTGTCCAACATAATGTCCTAAATAGTCTATGTAAGCCTTAAGGAACTCACATTTTTTCCAGTTTATGCGTAACCCAGCTTCAAGTAAGAGAGTAAAAACCTTGTCCAGATGCATTTTATGCTCCTCATAGGTTTTGCTATGAGTTACCGTATCGTCGAAATAGTCGTACGCGAATCTTCCTAGAACTGGTCTAAGGACCTGCTCCATAAGACGTTGAAAGGTCGCGGGCGCATTTGACAATCCAAATGGCATGACTTTCCATTGGAATAGACCGCGATGTGGAACCGTGAATGCCGTTAGCTCTCGGCTTTCTTCGGCTAAAGGAATCTGGTGGTATCCTGACTCGAGATCTATTTTACTTATGAATTTGGCATCTTTGAGCCGGTCGTGATGTCTCGCATATATGGAAGAGGAAATGCGCAAGGTACCGTCCAATCATTTAAAAACCTGTAGTCTTGGCAGAGCCTATACCCTCCAGTTTTCTTTTCTGCGAGTACAATTGGGGAACTCCAAGGAGAGGAGCTTTCCTCGATGAGCCCCTTTTCTAGGAGTTCGTCCACCATCTGATGTACAATCTTTTCCCGTTTAGGTGACAGAGGATAATATCGTTGTTTCTTTGGAACGGCTCCAGGCTTTAGGTAGATCTTGTGTCCGTGCCTTGTACACGTCCCGGTGAACTCTCAAATTTCTTCTTCCAACCTTGGAGAAATTCTTCGAAATCTGCCTTTTGATCAGGAGTTGCCTTACTCTCGGCTTCTTCACAGAGTTCTTCGAGAAATTTTACTTCGAAAGGCTCGAATTCAATCGCTGAGGAGAAGTGAAGCGAAATTTCTTCATCGTGGTCTTCAAAGCTAATGCAACCTTTCCTGGTCAGAACGCATATTCCAAATCCCTCATAATGTCGAGTCCTAAAATTCCTGTAAATGGGACGTGAGACACAAAAACGACAGGTCCTGTCCAAATTTGCGAGCCAATGTTGATTGTAACCTCTGCGGCTCCTAAAATGTCGGAAGTCCGTCCATCGGCATATTCTAGCTTGCCTTTTACAGGGGTTAAAGATACTTGTCCAAATAGATTTTTAAAAACGTCATAATTAAGTATCGTGATCGATGCTCCAGTGTCTACGAGCACTGTACAAGTCCAGGTGTTATTAATCTTGGCCTTGACGTAAAGTCGCGGCGAACTGCTTTGAGCTAAAGCTGATAATCGAACGAGTATTCGAAAGTCGTTCAGGATTTTTCTCTTAAGATGGAGACCTGAAATTCCTTCCACCCAAACCTCTAGTTTTCCGGCGTCCTGGACGTGGATCTAGATTGTCGTGCGAATTTCACATACGGCGAGGGAGATCTGGTCTTAGCTCTGGATCTTCTCTGCTTCCGGTCGCATTTACATTCGGCCGTAAGTACACCGTGTCTCCCACAGTCAAGGCAATACTCGACGTTAAGCTTTTTAAGGCAGTCTCGGTGAGTATGTCCTTTTTTTCGACATTTAAAGCACTCATCCTTGCCTGCTGGCTCTTTCAATACAGAAATCGCTTTGTCTACATCCACAGCGCTAGCTCTTGGCGAGAAAGACCGTCGAAACTGGTTATTTGCCGGTGAAGTAGATCTGCTATAATTATTCCTTTCCGAACCTGGCTCGTCCTCTGGAAATGGCCGTAGAAGCCGACTTGGAGGCGGCTTGTATGCCTTAATCCTCTTGAGGACTTGCTCCTCACGACGGATGAGGATCGCGAAGTCCTCAACCGTGCGGACCCCCTGTCGCACTCGATTCCAAATTTCCAGGTAAGTATCGTTCAAATTGTCAATAATAATCCGTAGCAACTCTCTTTCGGTAAGTTGATCCATTTCCGGTAATCTCTCATTCATTTTTCGGATTATAGAAATGTAGGTATCGATCGGTTCGTTTGCTACTTGCGTTCTCATGCGGATGTCGGCAATCATTTGATTTACATTGACGTAGGGATGAAATATTTCTACGAACGTATCTTGAAGTCGCTCCCACGTTGAGCATTCATCGGAATGTGTTTCCAGAAATTGAAGCGCGGTTCCAGCGCATAATTGCGGAAAAGCCTTTACTAAATCATCGTCTTCTAAGAAGTAATATCCGCGGAGTCTTTTTATTTTCCTAAAGAACTCACGAACGTCTTCTTCTCCAGTCCCGTACAATTTAAGTTTTCGTCCCAAGGCGTCCTTAACGAATTGTCTCATTTCCTTATATGAGTCCTTTCCAGTACCGGTAGCCTGAGCTTCAGGTGACTTTCCCCTTCGCTTGGTTGCTGGCTTCGTCTGCAGTTGTTGAACTTGTTTCAACGCGGCGGTTAAAGTCGACATGAAGTCCACAATCGTCTCTTGGGCATCAGCAGTATTTCCTGTTGCAGAATTAGGTAAAGCTCCTGATTTTCCAGATTCTGAGATCCGAAGTTGTGGTTTCTTCTTTTTCGGAGAAACGACGAATTTTCCGTCCGCTGCTGCTAGTGACTTGGGTCCTGTCACTACGATGCTAGGATTCAAAGGTAGTTCGATTTCGCGTCTCGGCTCTCCATCCATTTCCTCTGGCTCACCTTCCGACGACGCGGTCGTATCATCCGCGGACGCGTAATCGGTATTATCGTTAACGGTTTCGATCCTGTCCAGTTCGGATAAATCGCGGTTTCCTTTGTTCGCGTTACGAATTTCATCCTCGAGCTTATCCTCTGTATCCTTTGGCTTCGCGTCGCGAAAATACTCTTTCAAAGAGACATTGGGAAGAGGGGACTTCTCACGCGTTTTCCCGCTCGCGATGTCCTGTAGGAATTCATCATAATAAGGGAATGATCGCATAGGGTGCACAAGCCACCATCCGAATAGGCGTTCGCGTAGCTCCGCGACCGTTCCATCGCGCTCCAAACCTAGGTCTTCGCACCACCCAATCAACTCTGGCTTCGTAACCCGCTTTAAGTACTTCTGTCTGTTTTTGTCCGTGTCCATAGTGACCAAGTGCTAAAAAAAATAACAAAAAAATATTAGTGAAATCAAAAAAAAAGAAAGGGGAAAACAAATCCCAATAAAATATTAATTTTCTAATATTTCAATAAAAAAAAAGTCAATCATAAACCCAAACCTTAATCCAGTCGAAAGAAAAAAAAAAAGTCTAAATTTAAATCCGTCCTATAAAAAAAAGAGTAAACGCAAATTAATTCCTATTTAAATTGTATCTTTTCAACCAGCCCTATGAAGCGTAGTGCTGGGTTGACAAGATTACCTAAGGAAAGGGCTAAGGGCATTTAAGGTTATTTGGAAACCTATCATGTAAAAAAAAAATTTTCCTAAATATGTCGGTAACGCTAATTAAAAAAAAAATTCCAAGACAAGGAATCTACCTCCTGAATTTTACAATTACAGATTCATTATACATGTGGTTTGAATAAAAACAATGACTAGATGGACAAGCTAATACTCGATCAGCTTAAAATTGTACAAAGTCTAAATCTTGCACCATTACATAACATCAATTCAAAAATCAATTGACTATTAACTTTGATCAAAATTCTTCAACAATCAGATTATGAGCATTTTAAAATTTAAATTCAAAACAACAAATAAACTCATCTTGATCTAAATCAAAAAAAAAACTATTCTGATTAGTACTATGCCAGTTTCTATCCATAATGAATTCAGATGACAAGAAAAAAAAGTTAATCGATCACAGCTCAAGTGATTTGGTTCTTTTTTTTTTTTTTTTTCAAAAAAAAATTAAATATTGCAACAAAATATTGCAAGCCTCATTAAATGGATACAATAGACATGTCAATTTTATTTAAACGTTTACTTTGAGCAAATTAAAAACATCAAGGGTTATTGTCCGCCTGAAACAAAATCATTCAAGTTCAGACAAAACACTTGAGTTCATTCACTGACCTTTAAGAATTATCATTTTAGGGGAAAAAAAAATAAATAAATTCTAGATTTAATAATTATAAATTGACACACCTACTATCCTTACAAAGAAATTTTAAATATGATTTCAAACAAGTGCCTTAAGAGAGAAATGCAGAGAAAAAAAAAGTTCATGACAATAAAGATGTTTCATATCCATCCCCCATTAACTGATTTCTGAACAAAAGAAAATTCATAAAAAATACAAAATCTAATCATCTATGATTCTTTTAAAGTTCGAAGTTCACTTATTGTCTTACATGAGGCATAAAAAAAAATCTTTCAATAAAAAAAAACTATGATGGACCAGGTCACATGCATAACCAGGCCTAGGGATCCTAACCTCAAAATAAATTTTCACAATTCACAGGTTAACAAAATATCCGGGAATTCTTCAATTCCCGGGTTTCGGCACCAAATTTGTAACCGCAAAAATGGCGGTTATCAAAAATAACCCCGGTGGGTTCTATATTTTATCAGAAATGAAGTAAATCAGAACGTAATTAGACTGTAGTTTGACGAAGGTTAGGTTACCTTATTTTTAAGCACATGAAAAAAAAGAATAAAATTCACTGAACTACCATTTCCAATATATTGAAGCCAATTTATCCATTCAGGCAGGAGGAGCTAGAATCCTGGTCTTCGATTCAATTCATGGTTTTATTAGATTCCCATTTGGTCCTTCTCTAAACCCCTTGATGAATCAGGAGCGACAATCACAGAGAGAAGTTTCCATCAAAATTCGGAATATTAAAACAAAACTGACTCCCTGGGGAAAGAATAACACGCATTTCATAGTTTTCTCACAAAAATGATTTAAAAAAAGTCAACACATTTCTTCTTTTGATTAACTCACCAGCTTCTGGAAGTCACATGTTATGCTTTCTCCTTTGGAAAATAATTCATATTAAAGATGAAAAAAAAAGTGTTACATAACCCTAGCCTATTTTCCCCAAGCCCCGTCCTCCGGCGGCTTCCGGGCCTTTTTCTGCCCCTACATAACTACTATTTTCTTTTCAGAAGAAAAAAAAAAAGTCTAAATTTAAATCCGTCCTATAAAAAAAGAGTAAACGCAAATTAATTCCTATTTAAATTGTATCTTTTCAACCAGCCCTATGAAGCGTAGTGCTGGGTTGACAAGATTACCTAAGGAAAGGGCTAAGGGCATTTAAGGTTATTTGGAAACCTATCATGTAAAAAAAAAATTTTCCTAAATATGTCGGTAACGCTAATTAAAAAAAAAATTCCAAGACAAGGAATCTACCTCCTGAATTTTACAATTACAGATTCATTATACATGTGGTTTGAATAAAAACAATGACTAGATGGACAAGCTAATACTCGATCAGCTTAAAATTGTACAAAGTCTAAATCTTGCACCATTACATAACATCAATTCAAAAATCAATTGACTATTAACTTTGATCAAAATTCTTCAACAATCAGATTATGAGCATTTTAAAATTTAAATTCAAAACAACAAATAAACTCATCTTGATCTAAATCAAAAAAAAAACTATTCTGATTAGTACTATGCCAGTTTCTATCCATAATGAATTCAGATGACAAGAAAAAAAAGTTAATCGATCACAGCTCAAGTGATTTGGTTCCTTTTTTTTTTTTTTTTCAAAAAAAAATTAAATATTGCAACAAAATATTGCAAGCCTCATTAAATGGATACAATAGACATGTCAATTTTATTTAAACGTTTACTTTGAGCAAATTAAAAACATCAAGGGTTATTGTCCGCCTGAAACAAAATCATTCAAGTTCAGACAAAACACTTGAGTTCATTCACTGACCTTTAAGAATTATCATTTTAGGGGAAAAAAAAATAAATAAATTCTAGATTTAATAATTATAAATTGACACACCTACTATCCTTACAAAGAAATTTTAAATATGATTTCAAACAAGTGCCTTAAGAGAGAAATGCAGAGAAAAAAAAAGTTCATGACAATAAAGATGTTTCATCCATCCCCCATTAACTGATTTCTGAACAAAAGAAAATTCATAAAAAATACAAAATCTAATCATCTATGATTCTTTTAAAGTTCGAAGTTCACTTATTGTCTTACATGAGGCATAAAAAAAATCTTTCAATAAAAAAAAACTATGATGGACCAGGTCACATGCATAACCAGGCCTAGGGATCCTAACCTCAAAATAAATTTTCACAATTCACAGGTTAACAAAATATCCGGGAATTCTTCAATTCCCGGGTTTCGGCACCAAATTTGTAACCGCAAAAATGGCGGTTATCAAAAATAACCCCGGTGGGTCTATATTTTATCAGAAATGAAGTAAATCAGAACGTAATTAGACTGTAGTTTGACGAAGGTTAGGTTACCTTATTTTTAAGCACATGAAAAAAAAGAATAAAATTCACTGAACTACCATTTCCAATATATTGAAGCCAATTTATCCATTCAGGCAGGAGGAGCTAGAATCCTGGTCTTCGATTCAATTCATGGTTTTATTAGATTCCCATTTGGTCCTTCTCTAAACCCCTTGATGAATCAGGAGCGACAATCACAGAGAGAAGTTTCCATCAAAATTCGGAATATTAAAACAAAACTGACTCCCTGGGGAAAGAATAACACGCATTTCATAGTTTTCTCACAAAAATGATTAAAAAAAGTCAACACATTTCTTCTTTTGATTAACTCACCAGCTTCTGGGAAGTCACATGTTATGCTTTCTCCTTTGGAAAATAATTCATATTAAAGATGAAAAAAAAAAGTGTTACATAACCCTAGCCTATTTTCCCCAAGCCCCGTCCTCCGGCGGCTTCCGGGCCTTTTTCTGCCCCTACATAACTACTATTTTCTTTTCAGAAGAAAATAAAAAAAGAAAATCGACTAAGGCACTTCAACCACTCGTTAAAAAGAACGGAAGTAGTAGTACCAACCAAAAATTTATGGCCGCGCGGCAACGAGACGATTGTTTCGTCATTGCGCGCGATTTTAAAAAGAACTCATCAGCAAAAATAATTTTTATTTTTATTTTGTAACTTTTTGATGTTACAAACTTTCTTGCTATTTAGGCATTTTGAGAAAACATTTGATGTTTTTTTGTCAGTCTATGCTGGGATGTACTTACTCAAACAGCAATTTGCCAACTTAAACCACTCTTGGGAGTTTCACACCACGAGTAGTCCACATGACGGAGGATCGAGAAGCCTAGCGGTCGTCCATAAATTACGTAATCGTATGAGATAATCTTTTTGATCTCCTTCCTCCCCTCCACCAATAGTTAGCTTCTGAATAAGATCGCTTATTTGGACTCCACCCTTCCTCGAACGTGCTTACGTAATTTATGGACGGCGCCTTAGAGAAAACAGGGAAAATCTCGAATCTGTGTGTCTCAAAGTGTTTTCTTAGTAATCCTTGAATGGCCCAGAACATGGTATACAACATGTTAAAAGTTAAAGTTGGCGTAACCCCGCTTTTGTACCTTAGGTTTAACAGGGGATGGAGCTTTCTGTGAACGCCCTCCATAAGCACAATTTTTTTTTTAATTTTATAAGCACTGCCACAGACATCAACCATCCTCTCACTGAAGGGTGTATGAGAAGAACCTACTATATATACACACGGGTTCCGAACCGTGTTGGGCATCAAAATATGATTTCACTTTGATCTCAAAACAAGAATCAAGAGGTGAATGCTTGGTATAAACTTGATTCGAACGCGGACCTACCGCATGCGAATTGAGAGTCTTACCAATGGACTACTGCTCGCCCGATGGTATACAACATGTTATATTTAGCATGTTATAATTACCATGTTCCACATGTTCTGAATGTTCTACATGAAAGAATGGTAAAGAAAGCGTTGAAGAATTATAAATATTTTCAAGTTGATCAAAATTATTGAGGAGCGAACACTGGCAAAACATATTAATTTTTTACGTTAGAGCATCATGTTGGTTGTGATGAACAACAAAACAAGACACAACAAAACAAAACAAGTCTTTGCCTTGTCTCCATATAAATGAACTATCATGTAAATGATATAAAACAATTGAAAAGAGTCTTTGTCTTGGTCGTCCATCACTATATGTTAGTCATTTTCAGCTTAAAAGTTAATGTTTGTTAGTCAATAAGCAAAGTAACAGGCTGGTATCTACTTACTCGGACGCAATAGTAGGAAAAATAAAGTCGAAAACGTTTAATCTTTCGTTTGTGACGACATAATTGATTGATGTTCCATCGATTTTATGCTCGTAAATTAATTTGTATAAACCGGTTACACTTCCATCGGGGTTGACCTTTCCAAGATCGGTGTAATTTGAGAAAACGCTTTCAAAGAAATTGAGAAATCAAGGAAAAACTTTAAAAAACTATTTTTATAAATAAAAGCTTAGGCCGAAATTTCACGCCAAAACATGTTGCAGTAACATGCTAAGACAACATATTCCCCAATTTGTTGCAGCGTTAGAAACCTGTTTCCAACATTTCCCCGATTTACCTGTTACTCAACATGCTGCGCAAAACTGAAAAATTAAAAATAAAAGTTTGTAACATGTTGTGCAACATGTTTCTAACTTTGCAGTACTTTGAACAACATGTTGCTACAACATGTTTTAGAGTGAGATTTCGGCCTTACGAAAAATTCATTCCTTCCCCTAAAATTTTCCAAAGGCGACCAAACACTTCCTCAAATTCTCGGAACTAGACAAAAAATTATTATTAAAATCTGTTTGGAAATTCATGAGTGGCAAGTTTAAAAAAAAAAATATTATTTACATAGCAAAGAGAGACGACAAATTGGTGACCTTTCAGGTCTTTTCTTCGGACGTAAAATTCACTGCTCCCTACAAATTTCATTTTTTTTTGTTCGTAATGAGCAAAAACTGAATAAATTTTCGTTGAATTTTCACTGATTTGATAAATGTCTTCTACTTCGTAGCTGAACTCGTTATTTTTTTTAACCAGAAAAAATTTACAATGGAAAGGAATGTACAAATCTTGGATCATTTCACTGGCGTCCTCGTCGATGAAATTGATCCAAATAATGGAAGCCATAAACGAGAGAGGAACATTTTGTAATTTGTGAATTAATTTATTTGGAGTATTTGTAACGACCATAGTATGCTGATAAGGAGTTAAAAAGTCCTTCTGGAGACTTTTTTCAAGTTTTTCGTCGAGGTCAATGGTTCCAATAAAAGCTTTCGGTTCATAAGTTTGAAATTTGTAAAATGTTTTGGCTAAATCATCTGTTTTAAAAAATAAAATTAATTATCAGGAGATGAATTTTTAATAAAAAAATTGCTGTACACAATTTGCCTTACGGTTTCCTTTATTTACAGCTACTAAGATTACATCACTTTTGAAAAAAAATTGTAAATCAAATATCAGCTCCAGATTTAATTGGGTCGTTGTGAGTATTAAATTTGTAAAAATTATAAAACGTTTCACTCCATTCATCTTTTTTTACTCTCACTTTTTCTTCTCATTCTAAAGTTAAGGAATTAATTGTCTATACTGATGAGCGTGTCACGTTCTCTTCTAGTGCATTAAAATAATTTTATGCAATTAAGATTATCTACTTTTTTTTTTTTGAATTACGTCATAAGGATTAATTCTCCACTTTATCCTGATGGTCATCGTTTTTTTCCGATTAAAAGAAGCTAATTAATTAAAAATGACGATTTAATCAATTAAAAATTGATTTTAACGCTCGCGATCTCTGCCGAAAGTATGTCATTAATGGCACTTTTGCGTATAAGTCAACTTAACAACAATAAATTAATTAATTAGTTAA
Source organism: Liposcelis bostrychophila (assembly GCA_037577465.1). Taxonomy (NCBI): domain Eukaryota; kingdom Metazoa; phylum Arthropoda; class Insecta; order Psocodea; family Liposcelididae; genus Liposcelis; species Liposcelis bostrychophila. Next base: position 26,860,266 of record CM075210.1, on the reverse strand, counting down.
AAATTTTTATTATTAAATTACTTTAACGTCACGAGAATCTTTGTGGCGTTCAAATACGTCGACGTTCGTCGACCCTGACCCTCACATTCCTTCACATCTTTTTTACTGGATTTTAACCTTTTCCTGACGGAGGCATTATTCCGGGTGTCTGTTTCTAGACTGTTTTTGAATCCTAGATGGTTAGGTTCATAGGATTGCGATGAAATTTTTAGGGTATATTCCACCTCCCCCCCTTATCAGCAAAATGCACCCTAATGGGAAAAAAATTTAAACCACCGTTTTACCCCTCAAAAGGTTGAAAAGCGACGGTTTACGGCTTACGGTTGACGGTTTAGGGTCCAAAACTTAGACAAAAAAAAAATTTCCCTAAAAAAGAAAAAAAAATAATTCCTATGTTTAGCTTATGGCTCATGGGACTAAAATAAGCAGCGGTTACTGTAACAATTTTTTTTTTTGTCTTGGAGTATGACTTTTACTTTGTTCTAGTTTTATTTTTATTTTTTACATTTTTATTTTTCCGTTTTCTGGAAAAAAAGATTCTGATCCAATTTTCAAAAATACAGACGGCAATAGATACAATTGTTTGACGTAGAATCATCGCAAAAAGAGGGACAACGATCCTCAGGGACGTCGGTTTGAATTCTTGCTGATCATTGGGTTTTAAGAACACGTTATTTTGCTTTAATTTTAACAAGCCGGAAAACTGGAATTTTTTCATCCTGAAAGTTAGAAAAAAAATTACGAAAATTTTACGGATTTTAAAGAAAAAAATTAAAAATTAATTTACGTTTGGGTCATTATTTTTGTGTATGGAAATCCATTCCGAACCATTATTCCTCCAGATAGCTGGGACACGGCGGTTGGGACTTCACTTATATCGCAAATTGTTTGAATTCGAAATCCTTGTTCATCGCAGATGAGAACCCAACGATTATTGCAAATTTTTTCGAAAGCAGCATTGTGTTCTAACGCCAATTCTTCTTCCGGTACTAAAAGTCCTTTATTTCGAATAATGCTTGGTCCTGGCCATTGTCATACTAAAAATGAAGTCAAAGAAATGAATATAATTGTTTTTTTTTTCCTTTTTCAGATCAGCGGGCGTAAGGGTGGTTAATGGAGTCACTGTCCGCCTTTCAGGCTGGTTTGGAAGATTCCTGATGGAGGTACGGGATACTACTCAGTGCTCATGGATTGGCGGTTTAGCACGTTTTCTGACTGTCAGTACGAAAAAGTGAGGCATAAAAGGTATAAAAGTTTTGCAAAATAAATGCAAAAGATTTATATAAACCATTTCTTTATATATTATTTTTATATAATTTATCAGGGGTACGAAGCAGGTGCCGGTGTCGGTGCCGAAGCTGGTGCCAGTGCTAGATAATTTATTTTAAACTTCGTGCGACCGCCAGTGCTGGAACCGGCCTTGTAATTATGACCCGATGGCAATGCTGAATATAACTGAGAAGGGTCACGAGTTTTGATCATATTAAACTGCCGATTTTATTAACCTACACTAACAATTTTTTTTTCAGGTAAAAAAAAAAAAAAAAAAAAAATTGACAAAATTGATGATGGTGCTGATGTCGGCGTCGGCTGCAACGAATTTTTACCGGCTTCGGACCTCTGTTATTTATACAAAATATGGACATGCATAATTTTGGCAAAGATATACCCGGCAGGTCCTAGAGGGCAGACCGACGAGTCCAAGACCTCAGGGAAGACCTAGGATCAGATGGGAAGATAACGTCGCGGCTGATTCGAGGAGGTTACGGGAATGCCCGACTGGCGAGGTGCCTGCCAGGAAGAAAGTTCATTAAAGAAGGATTATAGTGCGGCGATAGGGCTCCAGGTCCTGTAAAAGCCAGGTGTGTGTGTGTGTGATAATTTTTGCATATAAATTTTTTTTAAATCATAAAGCAGGCAAATTTGCTATTATTATGCTTATGCAATTTTTTTTCCGATTTATGCATAGTTATTCATGCTTAATTTATGCATAATTATTTTGGAGGATGGAAAAGAAAAATTTAAGTTTAGAACCCTAGCAAAAAACCCCGATTTCTGATGTCGGTGTTTTGCTTTTCCCCTTTTATTATATTTAATTTTTAATTTTTTTTTAATTATTTTTTTAAATTTTTAAAACGACGGGGCTTTGAAATTTGATAACACTTAAAGTTAAAAAAAGATATATATTTATGATTTAATAAGCTTAAATAATTTTTTTTTTTTTTTTTTAATAAAAAAAATTTTTTTAAACATTAATAAACATTAATGACTAAATGTTTTAAAAATAAAATCGCTGTAGGACCTGCCATTAATTTCCTTAAAGCATGAGAAACAATTTTCTTTAAAAAAATTTTTTTTTAAAAACTTCTAAAATCGAGGTTTTGCCTGCCGGGGTTTTGGTCGGGGATTAAAAAAAAAATTAAAACATATTTAACTGCTGATTTCAAAATCCCGCCATTTAAAAATATTTTTAAAAATGAAAAATAAATCGAAATAAAGTAAAAATAAAATATAATAAAAGGCAAAAAGCAAAACCCCGAATTCCAGTGTCGGGGTTTTGACTAGGTCTCGTTAAGGTCCTGAAAACTTATAAATATGTAATTTATTCCTTTTTCATATATTTCCAATTTTTTGTATAATTTATGCATCATTTATATATAATTTATGCATCGTATGGACCATAGCGGGAGCTAGGATTTGGCCATGAAGCCTGTGGTATGAAAATTTATATCACTAACTTGAAAGTACGTTGTTATGAATGCATCTTTAATCGTCGATATCTTAAAGCTTTCATCCTCGATTACTTCTTCCAAATTCGTGAAGGGTTCGTACAGACGCTTTATAGCAACGTAGGATAACAACACCCCGGAATAGTATTGAAGCAAAATTATAGCCACCAAGTAGTGCATGAGATAGCAAATTCTTATAGGAATTCGTGAATCTGTGACGTTTCCGCTTTGGTAACAAAGTATTTTTAGTACGTTTATCAGGGAATTTTCTGGATGATGAACTCTGAATTTCGAGCAGCTTTTTATAATACTGATGGAAAGCCAAACCAGTAAAATCCAAGCGACCATCGCGATCCATACGGATGCTGTAAATGGTGTTGCAAAAATCATCCAGTTGAAACCGTAAGAAGATGCAACGTAAATTTTATATCTCAAAAAAAAAAAAAAAAAAAAAAACGAATTAAGGAATTCAATGCTATATGATTTTTCAGGTCTTAAAAAGCTTACTCAGTTACGCTGGTAGGGAATATAAAATCGAAATATTTCAATCTGTCGCTCGTAACCATAAACTGGTCGTCTGATGCGTCCATTACACCTTGGTAAACCATTTGAAAAATTCCTGTTTTCGTACCGTTGGGGTAGAATAGACTTGTAAAATTTACCGGAAATACTTTCATCCTGCAGAAACAAAAAGGGGAAAGAAAAAAAAAAATTATAAAATTATATTGAAATTCTGTGAGACATTTTTAAAATCGGCGGTATAGAAAAAAAAGGGGGGTCAGCAAAAATCTTACGTAAGTTAAAGAGGGGGGGTCAAAGAAATTATACTAAATCTTACGAAAGGGGGAGGTGGGTCGGAAAACCCGAAAAAAACGTCTTACGTAACACTTAAACGCTCCCTAGGCTTTAACCCAAAAGTGTTTTTTCCACCCCCTATAGTGTAATGTATTTTTTCTTACGTGAAGTTCAAAGCGTCAGAAAGTAGTACCCAAAGTTTGGGTTTTTGTTCCGCATACTCTGGTATCTGTAAGTTAATAAAATAGGACAAACCCAAAGAAAAAAAAACCTAATTAAATGAAATCTCATCTTACAACGATGCTAATCTGATGTCCGATGAGATCTGATCTGCCCGAGAAAATGTTTTCCCCGTTTGTTTTTAATCCACCGTTTCTCCAAAAAGCAAACAAAGGGTACTCTTTCGGGAAATGCGATGCAATTTGATAAACTGCTCTTATTTCCAAATCGCCAAATTCATTATTTATTACCAAAAGGAATTTTCCATTGTAGGGAATTGGTAAATGTTGAAGTTTTGTAGTTACGTCACCGTTAGTAAAAATAACCCAAATGAAATTATGCAGCACATCCGGACGAAATACATGCAGCTGTAAAAAAAAAATTATTTTATTGAAATTCTTTGGATTTTATTTTATTATTACATGTATTATTTTTTTTTTATTAATTTGGTAGATGGGGCTATTGGACTAGATTTTCGACAATTACCTGGATTAGATTTTCGACAATACCCGAATTCTCTTCGGATACTACAGTCGGATTTTGATATGGAAAATGCGTAACTTTTGAAGCTTTGATTTAAGCTGACACTTCCGGCGAAAAATTTCATTTGAAAGTTTTTATTTTTTAGGAGGTTTTTTATCAAAATTTCTGAATAATGTGATAATGAAGGTTAATTAGGACAGCGAAATTTTTTCAAAGAGCCAACAGAACGTTGACTGCAAACTGTTTGCAAATATGTAAATATTATTATGTTCGGTAGTTACGGGATATTATTATTTTCTGTTCTCTCCCACACGAAAAAGTGATGCAAAAACTGTAGAGAACTCTTGCAAAATAAATGCTAAGTATTTATATAAAAAATGTATTATTTTTGTATTATTTATACAAAAATTTGGACATCCATAATTTTTACAAAACGTATGCATAATTTTTTAAGTATGAAAATCTGCATATGCATAATTTTTGCATAATTTATGCATATAATTTTTTTAAACCATAAAAGCAGCCGAAAAGTATTATGCTTATCCAACTTTTTTTTCCATTTTATGCACACTTATTTATGCAAAATTTATGCATAATTATATTGGAAGATGAAATAAAATTTTCCTGCAAAAAGTTCTTTACATAATTTATGCATTTTTTATGTATGTCCAATTTTTTGTATTATTTATACATGAATTTTATGTGTTTAAGGCATCTCTTTTTCGTAGGGGCCTGTAAGCTTCCTCTTTAAAAATCGATTTGAAATCATTTTGTACATCACCATCATTGGATAGTATCAGCGAAGATCTAAAATGCTGCTGCAAAGAATAGATCACCTCCGTGTTCAGCAACGGAATACACTTCTTAATACAAATTGATATTGTTAAGAAAAAAATGATTAACATTTTTTTTTATGTCGCGGGAAAAAGTTCTACTTGAATTTTAACGTTATGCTGAATCGCAACCGAGGGCTTAAACTTTCAAAACTTATTTTAGCCATTGTTTTTTACTCTAAAAAAAATTTAAAAATAAATCTTGAAGGAAATGTTTACAGAGTGCGACCACCCTATTTCGGTCTATTTTTAGCTTTCCAAGTCGCGTGTCACCGTTTTTTTTAATTAAGTAAATTTTAGGTAATGGTATTTAATAATCCCTAATCAGGAACAATTCAGCTTGATGTATCAGTCTACTTATGAGGAAGATTTTAGAGTGATTTGAAACAATATTATACACCCACGCTTTAAAGTAATCGTTGGCTCTTACGGTACTAAAACCGTGGCTCAAAACTCGTTTAATTTTTTTTTTTTTTTTTTTTTAAGTAAAGAAAAATAAATAAATGAACATCTTTGTCATTAAACATTTTCTTATTTTTTTAATTTACTGCACAGTTATTAATTCTGCAAAAATATCAACGCTTGGATACGAAACGGCATTTTGTCCTTTATCCCACGACCTTTTTAGAACCGATTGTGGTTAGTAAAGTACAACTTGGCTAATATTATCCAGTAAACTGCACGCTAAAAAATTTTATGTTAACTTGTCGAAAAAGGGCTACCCATTTTTTATGTTAAAAAAAATAGAATGTTATTGTCCATAAAACATTCTTTTGTTTTTAGTGTATTGTTCGGGGCAACAGGCAAATGATGTTAATTTTAACATAAAATTTTTTACCGTGTGTGTGGGGCTGCTCAAATATGACGTCATTATTTTTTGGGCATTTTTGACGCCCCCTCCTCTCCTCCTTGGCATCATTCGTCATCATTGGCCTTACCCCCCCCCCTCCCCCCCTAGTCATTCTTCGTCATCATTTATGTAATCATCTAAAAATTTTTTTTTTTTTTTTTTTGAAATAGAATACATTTTTTAAGATTGATTTATTCAAACTAATACTTAAATATAATTAAAAAAATGATCTATTAAGTTAGGGAGAATTTGAAAAATGACCTGGAAAGTGTATGTGTAAATGATGACGTAGGCATTGCCGGGACTCCCCCCTCCCCCCATGTCATCATTATCATCATTCGAGCTACCCGAACCCAAAAACGATGAAGTCATATTTGAACGGCCCTTGTCATATTTTTTTTTTTGAATACTAAAAAAAGCATCTTTTTTATACCTAAACTTTCCGGCAAAGAAAGAAAAAAGCTAGATTGAATCGGCTATTGTATCTGTTGTATAAATTATTTTTTCTCTTTTTGTCCTACAATTTTGTGCTTTTAATTTAATTTTTTTTTTTTTAATGTCGACAACGCGCGTTGTCATTTTTGCTTCGCTCCCTTAAAACAAATAATCTACCTGTCACGTACTTACTTAGACGATATTCTATATTTGTAAAATGAAGATTCTTTTTTCCTTTTATCTCGGTACCTTACATTTAAAAGAAATAAGAAAACATGATGACATTTTAATAGAAATATAATAAATTTGAATTAATGCTTTTGGTTTTTCTTTATCTTTTTAGGAAACGACTACAAAATCTTTGGAAAGCGGAAAGATTTTTATAGCAGGAATTATGCACCGAGGAGCGGCTGATAGAAGTGGGCTTATTCACGTTGCATTAGAAGTCGTGGAGGTTAATGGTGTTAACGTTGAAGGAAACACACCTAATGATATTCCTAAAATACTGGTAAGAAAGCTGGCATAATTTTCTGATTTTTATTTTTATTTTTCGCATTGGATGGATGTCCCTCTATGTGAGAATAAAAAACGATTTTATTAGTGCAACTAATCACCAAGATTTCAACATGACGAAAAAATCCCTTACCTTAACAATAAACTTAAAGGTGTAACAACCCAGACAAAAAATTCACGTGGAATACACGTGGATTCCACAAGTGGAATACACGTGGATTTTAAGACTATTTCCACCAATTTTCCACTAGATTTCCACCAGTTTTCCACCAAATATCCACGAGCTGGTGGAAATCTGGTGGAAAATTGGTGGATCGTGGATAATAGGTGGAAAATTGGTGGAAAAAGTCTTAAAATCCACGTGAATTCCACCAGTTTTCATCCACGAGTTTTTTTGATTGGGCCACCACTATTAAGTGGTTTATTAATAAACCACTTAATAGTGGTGGCCCGTAGCCTAGTTCATAGCGCGCTCGACTCTCAATCATGAGATGCGACGCGTCGTGCTTCTATCCTAGTTCACAGCTAGGAATTTTTCTCAGGTCAAAACTAGTGCGCTAGTCAGAAAATCAACGGTCACCACCCCTCGGAAGGCAATGGCAAACCACCGAGCGGTAACTGCCTAGTAAAATCTCTCAAAAATAGCCGTTCGGAACCGGCGTTAAACTGTAGGTCCCGTATGCCTGTGAGCGCACGCACAGGTGTATGTGAGAGATCACCACGCTCGTAATCGAGTAAAGGACTAAAAAGAAGAAGAGAACAATAAACTTCCCATCATCATTTACTACCGTACCTATTGTACTGGGCGGGCTGGTACTATCTTGTTAAATACAGCTAACGATTGCTGTACCTTAAATCTTTTTCTCCATTTTTGGAAGGCCATCGATTGTGCTTGTAGTATTTCCTCGTCAAAATCTCCGAGAGGATCATGTGCCTCTTGCTTTGACAGAGGACCACTGACTAAATTTTTCGGACACCATAAAAGAGCCTCGACCAAAAAAATGCGCATGGAATTTTGAATTTATCTGAAAGTTTTGTGTGTGAAGTGACGAATTGGGAACTTGAGGAGAGATCCTGGGTATTATTTTAAAATCATTGAAAATAATACTTTTCATTTCCGGAGCATTTATGTAGTCTGTCAAAGCACTTTTAAAAGAAGGAAGGCTTATTTCTTTTTTTATCATCTCTATAATTTTATTTCGAGGTATCAAGTGATGCCGTTGACCTGCTCCAGCGATAGTTGCCTGAAAAAATTAAAAGTAAGATGCGAATGAAAAATATGATTACAAATATACGTGAGGAAATTAGAAAGGAGAAAGGAGAAAAGTTGGATGCATTCGTCCAACGGTTTTTATTAGGCGTTGTTCAGCTGTTCACATGGCGGTTTTTTAATTTTTTTTTTTTTAAATCCATGTTTTTTACATATTTGAATGGAACAATGAATGTATGATGATCCTGTTATTCGACAAAGCCTTTTCAAATTTGAAAGCATTCGGGTTTGGAGCGTACAGGTTCAGCTTTGTTCTGAAAAAAATCTAGTTTGTACTGGTTATTACTGGAATGCCATCTTTTCTTGTATTGTTGAAAACTGTCTTAATATTGCATTATTGAGGATTTGAGGGTAGAATTAATTGTTTGAGCACAATTAAACATTGTTTTAAGTTGTGTATTATGAATATGACGGCTTCAATTTTTTTTTTTTTTTTTTTTTTTTTTTATAAAAGATGCATAATGGGTTTATTCCACAACAGTGACTCATACTATGGATTTTTATTTGATGCTTATTTCTTTCATTGAAAGAATAAGCAATTAGCTGTTATGAACTCTGCTGCAGATTTTGAATAGCTGCTGTTATGTACTAACTTAAATTTCTCTACTATTTGAGGTAAATATGAAAATTTATGTGATAGAATTAAAATTATACATTGGATGCTCGCCAATATATCTATGATATAGAGAATTTGCATTTACTTTCTCGATGGACCTTGTCTTTTATTTTAATTACAATTTCTTATGGTTGTTTTCATCATTGCTTTAAAATTACTTTTATTTGATGAGTTGTGCTGCTATGAAAACTGTACCTGTCTGAGCTGGTTCCTTTTTTTTTTTTTTTTTTTTTTTTTTGACAAGAATTAGACGAAGGCTTGCTTTAACGTAGGATTTTGGTGTAAACTTGAATCTTTGTCGAGCTGTTTTACATCTCAAGTGAAAACTTTAACGAGTCTTAAGGATCATAATTTACATGTAAATTCAGGAAGGAAATGAATAAAAATCTGAAGATCGGTTTAAAAAGAAAATGCTCCCAGTGAAAAGTTAAAATGTATTGCATAATGTATGCAAAAAATGCTCTTAACATCTTTTTGTACCATATCCACCACATTGTTCAGTCTTCTCGAACAAGTAAAATTTTTTGAGGATTTTTCAAGGGTAATAATCTTTACTCTTTCAATAAAAAAATCCGTGATCCAATATTTAACTACCATCACGTTTTCTCCTTCGTTTACGTTTATTTTGCTTTTTTTCTATCTAGGCTCTCGACGACAGCCAAACCCGCATGGCTGGGCTACATGCCATTTTATCAATTCGTTATAAAAATAAATCAACTTTTTTTTCTCCCTTATGTAGCTGGAATGAAGTTTATTCAGAAGAGGTACAGACATTCTAGGATCCGGGTGATGTAGGTGAAATATGGTAGGATCATTGGTGGATAGAAATGATAGCATAATTCATTTAGGTATGTTTTATTTGTATTTAATGTAAAATGAATGCAGTATTTTCATGACATTAAAATTTCATATTCTTGAACCTTTTTTTTTTTTAATATCAATATCATATTGTCATGGTGGGGGAAAGGGGTTGCTTTTTCTTATTTGTTTTTTTTATTTGATGGTAAAGGGAGGGATGGAGGGTTATTCAAGAAATCTTATCACTCACCTGAAGAAAATTGTTTAAAAGATAGGAAAGAACAGTAGGAGGTATTTTCTGCTATACCTACTTCCACTACTTAAACCTAACTAAACACACAAAAAAAAATTTAAAAAAAAATAATATATAAATAATGATATCTTGATTGACCTTCCTAACACCACTGAAAAAAATAAAAGTTAAAACACTTAATTTTCATTTTTTCTTATTTCCTATATTATCTTTAAAAAAATTGCAAAAAAATAAATAAAATAAATTAAAATAAGATGGCGTTACAATCAATTTTTCCCGAAGAACGCTGTGGTAGCCAGAAGCCATTCATAACCAAAAATTAAGGTTTTCTTCCCGTTGAAATTCGACCATTATTGAAATTTTTAATTTTCCTGCTTCTTTTGGGTTTTATTGCTGTCAAAAATTCCTAAATAGTTTCAGGATGTCCTGAAGTAAGTTTAAGATAAAATCAATTTTTTTCGAACAACCCTGAAAAGACCAGAAACCATCTTTGATCTAATTTAAAGGTTTTTTCCTAAAAGTCGTCAATTATTGAGATTTTCGCCATTCTTTTGGGTTTGAGTTTGATTGCTGTCAAAACATATTCTAAATTGCTTTAGGGTGTCCTGAAGTAAGTTGATGATAGAGTAAATTTTTTTTAAAAACAATCCTGAAGAGGCTTGTAAGAAAGCCATTTTTCTTACTCAAATTAAAATTTTTGCCTACAATTTTTGAAGTTCTTAAGTAATTTTTTTGAATCCAGTTGTTATAATTGTGTTACATTTAAATTAAAAATTCAGTAAGTTTTTATAAGAAGTTTCTTTTATTAACCGAATTAACTTTTTGTCGGTGCGTCCCTGGTAGAAATTTCATATCGGTGTAAATTTACTTTTTATTTTGCGGATCCGTTTAAGCACTCAAATCAAGGTTAACTTAATTTGACTTAATTAATTGATTAAGGTTTTTTTTTTTTACTTTCAGATTTGACCCTATCGAGAAACGTTTCGTTCGGTATCATTCTATTGTTGTCGACACCCCAATCGACGTCCGATTCGCCGTTTTACCATCCTCCGAATTAATTTTGTACGTGTGAACCGGAAATCCTGCCAAACCTTTGGTCGTTTTTTCGCATCAAGGAATTCGAGGTTTCGTCAAGGAGACGTCAGGTTTATCTCTTTACCGCGGTTCGAATTTATACCCTGTCACCGACCAACACGGGAAGCACTTTTCGGTTATCAGCGGCTACAATAACGGAAGGAGGGCGCAGATTTTGAAAGCAAGCTTCAAAGGAACTAAAAATTAATTGAATTAAGGTATGTATGAGTCCATGATTGCTTACGGATAAATTAAATTAACTTTAATAACAAAATGAAAGTCATCGTTAATACGACTCCTCGACCTAACGATTTTCGCGCGATTACGACTTTTTTCCTGGCCCCTTGGCATTCCCATAAGAGAGAAATGTAAAATTTATATGATACAAAAATTTTCCGCTTATAAGGTATTGTTTTTCGGACCCTTGAAACGAAAATCCATACAAAATCGATTCGTTAATACGAAATTTTCAAATTATTTTACTACGAGCGCTCTACGTTTTTTTTTTTGAAACTTGCAAATGAATACCAACAACAGACAATCGTCATTGGACGTTCATACAATTTACAATACCAGACATGAGAAACACGATTAATTTTTGACAGTTTTTGAGCGTAAAATGACCTCGATCTTTTTTACCAATCGCTTAACCGCTTCTAAAAACTCTAGCAGATAGCTCTCCAAACTCCTCTGTTATTTTAAATCACGCGTTTTCTTTTTCAATTTTTTTTTCTTTTTAAGTTATAAAAGACCGTACCGGGCCGTAATTTTTGTTAAATAGAAATAAATAAATAATTGTAAAGATATAAAGGCTGAACGATTCATGCAAGACCAAACCTGGAGTAAGAATTCATGCCAAATTTTTCCCAAACTCATTCCACCACATAAAATTTTTCGTCATGCTGTAATGTCCACAAGCCCCAAACCGTCTTTTATAGCCTTTTCAATTAAGAAAACTGCTAGATCTTCTAGATTCACATGCTGTTCTGTTGTGACTAGTTTTGGTCCGCCTGAGGAATAAATCCTCATACTCTCCGATTTCGGAGAGCGTTCCCCTATCCGCCACCTGGGGAGGCGCCCGATGGGGGACTAGCCAAAAACCCCACACGGGTTGGGGGGAAAACTCGGAGACCGCGCCCGACCGAGTTGTCCCCCCAAGCCAGCTTCCAAGGATCACATCCTCCTAACGGCACAAGTCACCAACCCCGTACAGATCGACATAAAAATGACGTCCTTTTCACATCGATCTGCACGACATTGGATCCGCATGACGTAAGGAGGACTTTACTCCTCTAGCTGACAACATAAAACTAATACAATACCTATAACTAATACATTAGCTAAAACTAATACAGTAACTAAAACTAATACAATAATTAAAACTAATACAATAACTAAAACATACCGTAACTAAATCGAATAAAATGAATACAACTAAGCTTAAACTAAATATGATATAAGATTGTACGAATGTACAATGTACGGCATTGGACGTTCATACAATTTACAATATCAGACTTTAGAGACAAGATTGTCGAGATACTATTCGACAATCTTTACGCGAAAAATAAACTCTATTCTTTTTTTTGCATGTCGTTTAACCGCTTTTTACAAAAAATGGTAATCGACCGCCATTTCATACTAGAATGGGCTGCCTTTTAAAATCCCGTTTTTTTTTTTTTTTTTTTTTTTTTTAATTAAAAAAAATGTAGGAGAGGAATAGAAATATAAAAAAAATTAAAAAATAATAGAAAATAATTGGAAATAAGAAAAAGATAAAAAGGTAAAACCTCATAACCCAAACCCATGCCATACCATGCCATACAATACCATACCATATCATACACATATATACCTATACCATAGCCATGCCAAAACCCATTGCCCAAACTTTAACCTCGTTGTTGAAGCTTTTGGACTGCGTTGCGGCTGCGACGATTCCTCCGGCTGCGATGATTCCTCTGGCTGCTACTGTAAAAACAAAAAACAAAAAAAAAAAGACAATTAAAAAGGGGGGGGGGGGGGGGTGGAGACCCTCACAATGGAGTTTATCTCCCGCGGTATGATTGAAATAAAAAAATTAATTATTTTAAATTGTAATGTTATTATTATTACTATTTTTGTTTTTAAATTAATAGTTTGAGATTATAAAAAAAATGCAAAAATGCAAAAAAATTTCGGATTTCCAGGCGTAAAAGGTTAAGACCTTCCGCATCGGACCGGCCGTCTAGGGAACCATGCCATCAGAGCTAGCCGGAGACCTATCGGCTTTAACTGTACATATATGCACAGTTAAGGCTTGCGGTGCGCCAATAACCTCGGACACCCAGTCATCCGAAAGAAAACCCTGGAGACTCTCACTATGGAGCTTATCTCCCGCGCCATGCATGTTCGAATCGAATAGAATATACAGCCTAATAAAACTTTGCAGCTCCAAGAGAAGAGCTGACTCCTAACGTAAAGATTTGCGGGGGAACTTAACACTAAACCCTTAACACTAATACCACAAGGCCAGTCGCTGGGTCGATACCTAGGCCTCCTACGATGGGAGACCAAACCTCCGGGTTTGCCTCCAAGCCGGACCAATAATAGAAAATTAAAAAAAAAAAAAAAAAAAATTATATACCGTATTTAAAATTTAATAATTAAATTATTTTTAAAAAAATAAAATAAAAACCGAACACTATTTTATTTAAATTAAATAAAGCCCGAGCTAAAAAAATAATTAGTTAAAATTAAATGAAAAAAAAAATGCACTCACGGACGCGGGCGAAAAAGACCGATCCGACCTCTTCGGAAGATGAAGTCGGAATGAAGGTACTGCTCTGTGATGTGAACTCTCAAACCTCGTTGATGAAGCTTTTGGACTGCGTTGCGGCTGCGACCATTCCTCTGGCTGCTACTGTGAAAACTGGAACAAAAAAAAACAAAAAAAAAAAGATTAAAAAAAGGGGGGGTTGGAGACCCTCACAATGGAGTTTATCTCCCGCGGTATGATTGAAATAAAAAAATTAATCATTTTTAATTGTAATGTTATTATTATTATTACTCTTTTTGTTTTTAAATTAATACTTTGAGATTATAAAAAAAAATGCAAATATGCAAAAAAATTTCGGATTTCCAGGCGTAAAAGGTTAAGACCTTCCGCATTGGACCGGCCGTCTAGGGAACCATGCCATCAGAGCTAGCCGGAGACCTATCGGCTTTAACTGTACATATATGCACAGTTAAGGCTTGCGGTGCGCCAATAACCTCGGACACCCAGTCATCCGAAAGAAAACCCTGGAGACTCTCACTATGGAGCTTATCTCCCGCGCCTTGCATGTTCGAATCGAATAGAATATACAGCCTAATAAAACTTTGCAGCTCCAAGAGAAGAGCTGACTCCTAACGTAAAGATTTGCGGGGGAACTTAACACTAAACCCTTAACACTAATACCACAAGGCCAGTCGCTGGGTCGATACCTAGGCCTTCTACGATGGGAGACCAAACCTCCTGGTTTGCCTCCAAGCCGGACCGATAATAGAAAATTAAAAAAAAATTATATACCGTATTTAAAATTTAATAATTAAATTATTTTTAAAAAAATAAAATAAAAACCGAACACTATTTTATTTAAATTAAATAAAGCCCGAGCTAAAAAAATGATTTATTAAAATTAAATGAAAAAAAAAATGCACTCACGGACGCGGGCGAAAAAGACCGATCCGACCCCTTCGGAAGATGAAGTCGGAATGAAGGTACTGCTCTGTGATGTGAACTCTCAAACCTCGTTGATGAAGCTTTTGGACTGCGTTGCGGCTGCGACCATTCCTCTGGCTGCTACTGTGAAAACTGGAACAAAAAAAAACAAAAAAAAAAAGATTAAAAAAAGGGGGGGTTGGAGACCCTCACAATGGAGTTTATCTCCCGAGGTATGATTGAAATAAAAAAATTAATTATTTTAAATTGTAATGTTATTATTATTACTATTTTTGTTTTTAAATTAATGGTTTGAGATTTTAAAAAAAATGCAAAAAAATTTCGGATTTCCTGGCGTAAAAGGTTAAGAGCTTCCGCATTGGACCGGCCGTCTAGGGAACCATGCCATCAGAGCTAGCCGGAGACCTATCGGCTTTAACTGCACATATATGCACAGTTAAGGCTTGCGGTGCGCCAATAACCTCGGACACCCAGTCATCCGAAAGAAAACCCTGGAGACTCTCACTATGGAGCTTATCTCCCGCGCCATGCATGTTCGAATCGAATAGAATATACAGCCTAATAAAACTCTGCAGCTCCAAGAGAGGAGCTGACTCCTAACGTAAAGAATTGCGGGGGAACTTAACACTAAACCCTTAACACTAATACCATAAGGCCAGTCGCTGGGTCGATATCTAGGCCTTCTACGATGGGAGCCCAAACCTCCTGGTTTGCCTCCAAGCCGGACCGATAATAGTAAATTAAAAAAAAAAAAAAAAAAAAAATTATATGCCGTATTTAAAATTTAATAACTAAATTATTTTTAAAAAAATAAAATAAAAACCGAACACTATATTATTTAAATTAAATAAAGCCCGAGCTAATAATATAATTTATTAAAATTAAAAAAAAAAAAAATGCACTCACGAACGCGGGCGAAAAAGACCGATCCGATCTCTTCGAAAGATGAAGTCGGAATGACCGTACTGCGGTCATTCCGAAAAGCACTTGGCGCCGACTGGTCTGCGCATGCGTCATGATGACGTGAACAGGTTTCCAAAATGGCGATTAATGCATTTTTAGTGTATTTTTGTGTGAATTTAACATTTAACCGTATTTTTCCTTTTCTTTTTTGAATATTTTCAAGTGAAAGAAATGTAAATTTAATTTTTGGTGGAAAATTGACTTTAATTTCGAAAATTGTATAGATGTTTTCTGCAGGATAAGCTGAATACAGAACAGACGAGTTTTGGAGAGCTGTGGAGTTAAGTAGGATTTTGTTGTCATTTTCTGCGAAGAATAATGGAAGTATTCTTCATTTAAATTGTGAGAAAGTTCTTTCGGTCCGGTAGTCACTGTCGAATGAAACGGTGCCAGGGCCGAACTTTTCAGTAGGCAAAATAGGCAACGGAGTTGGGCCGCTCGTTTTTACTGGGCCGCACGTCCTTGAGGAGCCGCGAATATGTGTTGGCAAGGCTGTTTTTTCATTTCTTAACAACAGTTTCTAAAAACTTTGTTTCATAAATGTTTTTTTTTTTTCATACAAAGACTGTACCTGCTGTAAATCTAAATCGGCTGCATTGTTATTTAGAACTACGCAGACGTGCCGGTGAAAAAGAAAAAAAACACTAATCTTTAAAAAAAATTCTATCCTTTTTCCCCTTCGTCAAAATTATGAATAAAAAAAAGGCTGTTATGATGTGGTGGCCTTAACCTTATTACCCAGGCTAACTTCTGTACCTGCCATTGAAAAAGTAAATCAGAAAGAAGCGGTCTTATTTTACTTATTTACATATTTTGAAATAAAATCTTTTCTTAAAATTTAAAAAAAAATCGATTAATTAGTTTTCTCATATATGTAACAAAATACAAAATTTAACAATACTTTTTTATTATTTTTATTTAATTAAAATAATTTATTTATTTATTTATTTATTTATTTATTTTTTTTTTTTTGTAGGAACTGGTTGATTTTTCATTGGAAAAAATGGTCTATTCCTCCCCAAAATGGAAACAAGAATGGAAAATAAACAATACTTTGGAGCATACTTGAAGAAAGTGGCGTTTGGTTTCCTACAATGGTGGTGTTTCACAGTTTTCATGAAAATAATTCAAGACAGCTAGCTCAAGATTTGGTATGTATAATTAAGTTATGCGGTTTAATCTACGGTTTTTCGAATCCATTTGTGATGAAGCGATTTTCATGATATACCATGTCCAGAGGGACATTTGATATACTTCTTCCTTCAACCAGGATTATATAAAAAATAGCTTCAATTACTATAAAACCATTTTAATCTTTGAAATTTCCAAAAGAATTTTCGATAGAAAATAAATTCTTTGGCACCGAAATACGGCTCTAATTTTTTTCGGTCATTATGAGACTTTGAAAAACTTTAGGCCTCTGAGGGCAGCAGGAATCGACCTCCAAAAAATCTGATCAAAATTAAAATTAAAATTAATATAAAGGCTAAAATGCAACTTTTCTGCGCTGTGACATTTTCAAATTCAAAAATTCGTGTTTTTCGTGCAGGTGCTCAGGATGAGGCCCGGCTCGCCTATTCCTTCGAGGCATCTCAATCCATTGAATCGATTCATTCAACTGTTACTGTCGTACAGTTTGTGTTCCATCGTTGCTGTTAAATCCAGTTCCAAAGGCAGGTAATCTTCACCTTAATTCTGAAGTATGAACTTCCCAAGTTTTGGTAAATACAGATTCAACTTTTTCTTTTTTTTACGATTTATAATTTCCCCAGCGAGGATTAGTGTAGATAAAAGAGCTCCAGAAAATGGGATAGAAAGTACTAAAATCATTTGGTAGATTTCTACTGGTCTGAATGCATCTTCAATTTCGTCGATGTTGATTGGAAAATCATTTTCGGGTAACATCTTTTCCATTCTTTTCATCAGACCTGTTTCGTAAAGCCTCCAAGTACTGGAGAAAAATAGTTAGTTCATCTTCAACAGTTCATCTTCTTTTTTCTTACCGTTATAAAATACAAAAAAAATGGGGAACAGTTTGCTTAAAATCAATTTAAACTTCCCTTTTCCGAACGAATTGCTCGAAATTGTGAAAAGGTATTTCTGGGATTTCTAATGTTAAAACGATGCGATAACAGCGCTGAAAGTAGCCATCATGATAATGGCAACCATTCGCGATTCCAACGAAATTATTTTTAAAAAAATATTTTCCATTTTGTCATTTCCGGTTGATTGTACAAAAAGACTCAAATATTAAAAAAATTTTATCAGTAAATGATCTTTCCTCATTTTTCGAATTGAAGAGATGGAAAATAATTGCGAATATGTTTCCGATAATGACCCAAAAGACGATAGCCATCCAAATGTTATAATCGAACGGTCGGAGAAAATAATCCGATGGTAAGGTTGCGGTTTGTTGTTTAATGTATAGGTAACCACTGGAAAATTATATAAATATGAAATTTGGATAATTTTGGTGATTGGCAAAGCTTAAACTTGGCATTCAATTAAAATCTTGAAATATATACAACCCCAAAAGATCATTATTCATTCCCAAGGCAAAAGATTTGTAATCCCGGAATAAAAAATAATTAAAAGCTAAAGCCTGCTACCTGTCCGGTGGTGTAAACGAGCTAATACATTTCACCGGAATTTTTTATTTTTTGTTTTTTGGATTTTGCATTTTTTGGAATTACGTGATTCAGAATTCCGAGTTTGAGTTTGTGACCCTTCGGAATTACGCTTTTCGGAATTATAATTTTAATTTAAATATCTGGCCTATATCATAAGGGTGGTTGTACTGTGTGCCCACGGTGCTCAACCAGTCTCCGATTATAGGGCGGAATGGACGAAAAAATCTGACTTCACAGCGGGTTTAGGGATCATAAATATAGTCCGAAACAAGCAACCGCCAAATCGCGTCAGATCATCCTGGGCCCCCAGTAGGGCCCCCGGGAGCCCCAAACTTCTCCTAGTCGTGTGTATATTATATGAAAACCCGTTGCAAATGCTGTCGAACGAGACCTTACAGAGATTTCTATCTGTTATAGGCATGAAAATATCGTCATTTAAAAGGGTCTAAAATTGATCCTTCATTTTGAATGGTTTAAATGGCGACATTTTCATGCCTATAACAGATAGAAATCTCTGTAAGGTCTCGTTCGACAGCATTTGCAACGGGTTTTCATATGATATACAACACGACTAAGGAGAAGTTTGGGGCTCCCGGGGGGCCCTAGTGGGGGCCCAGGATGATCTGACGCGATTTGGCGGTTGCTTGTTTCGCACTATATTTATGATCCCTAAACCCGCTGTGAAGTCAGATTTTTTCGTCCATTCCGCCCTATAATCGGAGACTGGTTGAGCACCGTGTGCCATAATCCATCGCCAAACTGGGAATTTCACCAATAAATTGTTTTAAAGCCATGCTTCTATAATCTTCAATCGTTATAGTAGAAATATCAATTCTGGAATTACATCAAACGCAGTATAATTATTTTTGATACTAACGTTTAGAAATATAATCTGTACCGGTAGAGGATAAAAAAAAAAAAAGAAAAACACTCACGCAAAATTTAGGATTCTGCTGAAGTCATTTAACAAAACTTTTGTTTGGCAGATTATATTCTTCGGATATAATTCGCATATCTATGTTTTTTTAATAAAATAATATATTAATACATGTCAATTTTTTTTGGCATTGGCTATAGTTTATTTTAAGCTACATACGTTTGCATTTTCAGTCTCTTCCAACGCTATAATTCTGATTTTATTTCTGTTAAAATTTAGTCGTCTGCCCAAAAATGAAATATTCGGCTTTTCTAGATTCAGCCCAGATAAAATGTTCCACTGTCCAAAATCAGTCGTGAACGAACTGTTATGGATCGTATAAAATTCGGTTAGTTTATAAAACGAACCTATCTTGGATGAAATTAGAATGAACTCGCAGTTGTAGGGTATTTTTATTTTGTTTTCGGGTGCATGAAATTCCTCGCTTGTTACGACTACAAGCCTCGTGTTTCTACCAGGGAGCTGCTGATCGAAACAACGGCTGCTTTTTTTCTTCATTCGCACTGATTTTATTGTCACTGAAAAAAATATCTCGCTTCGGTAGCTAAATTTTATCTTTCATACCAAGAACTTTGGGAGCGTTCAAGTATTACGTAAGATCGAAAGGGGGGGAGGGGGGGTACTCAAAATTCTTACGATTTCTTACTTGGGGGAGGGGGGAGTTTGGCAAATCTTACGTAAGAATTTCCAATATAACTTACTGTTCAGAATTTTTTTTTCTGATTTTTTTTTATTTCAAAAAATTAAGTTGTTTTAATTTTTTTTTTGAATGCCTAAAGTAGAAAAATTGAAAATTCGTTTTAAAAAATTTGAAGGAATAAAAATTTATTTTTTGATGAGATTTTGTGCCATTTGTAGCCATCTTCAAGGATATGAGTATGAACTATAAATCTAGATTTAAGAAAAATATTACTCCAATTTAAAATTGGCGCTAAATAAAAGGGGGGGGGGGTCCGCGAAAATCTTACGTAATATAATAGGGGAGGCTAAAATCGATCTTACTAATTCTTACAAAGGGGGGGGGGAGGGGGTCCAAAAACCCGAAAGAAAGTCTTACGTAATACTTGAATGTTCCCTTTTACCTCTACAAACCTGGAAAAAGTTTTCTTAAACATGGAAGGAAAATGTTTTTCCCGGGACAGAAATATTCGAATTTTCAGGAAATATGTTGGTTTTCCATTATGCTTCAAAATTTATTTTATGAAATCAATTTTATAAAATAACCGGAAGTTATGCCGCTTTTTGCGGCTAGTAACACGCATTTTGCTGTGCTTTGTTTACTCATAGAGTAAACCAAACCGCATTACTTCCGGTAATTTTATAAAATTTAATTTTGAGCCATAATGGAAAACCAACAATAGACTGCCTGTTACAGGCAACTTATTAGCTAAATTCTTATTGGTCGAATAAGAATTGTAACTACCGTAGGCAGAAACGTTTCCTGTTTCTAGCAGAAATATTTGGCTTCTTTAGCGAAACGTCTTTTTTCAGTGTGTTGAAGTTTGCAGCTAAAGCCACTGCTCTCTCAGCTGTATCAATTGTGACTTTAAATACTTTAAAAGAAAAAGTAGCTTCAAGAGAATAAGTTAATTCTGTTAACAAAGAAAACTTCTTAATAACGTTCTTTGAAAAAAACTGAAGTATCCTAATTCTACTTCAGGATATCCTAAGATTATTTAGGATTTATTTTGACAGCAATCAAACTTTAGAGGATAGCAAAAATTTAAATAATCGACGAAGGATAAAAATCGTAATTTAGGCCAAAAATGGCTTCTGGACTTTTCAGGATCATTCAAAAAAAATTGATTTTATTTTATACTTGGTTCAGGACATCCTGAAACTATTTATCATTTATTTTCACAGTAACAAAACCCTTATTAATGCCTAAATTTCTATTTAGGCATTAACCGACCCCTAAAATTACATAAAAATATTTTTTTAAAACTATGTCATGTCTTATTTTTACATTAAAAGAAAGCTAAATTCCATGAAGCAACAAAATCAGAGACACTTTTCAAATTTTTATGCACCCTAATAGCATAGATGAAATAACAAAGATTTTTTTTTTTTTTTTTTTTGTAAAACAACGTAGTTTATCTTAAAATTCTGCAATAAGCGTCTTTTTCATAAGTTAATTACGGAACGAAGAATCTTTTACACAAAATAGAAAATTATTTTTTTATTTTTTTTTTTTTTTTTTTCAGTAGCTGTCAAACTTCCCGAATTCAAAGACAATCATCTGCACACTCTCATGTGACGATATCAAGTACGACACGTCTCCTTTTGAAATAACAGCTGAAGACATCATTAGCGGAAAATATGACTTATTTTCTGACGACAACAATGGAAAAATTGAAGGATTTAAAAATCAAAACTTTACGTTAATTTCGGATTTTTGAATGGATGGTCGTCCATGTCTCGTTAATTTCACTCAAACCGAGGATTTGGAGGATGCATTTGAACGCAAGGTAAATTTTAAACAAAAAATTGTCGGATTCATTGTTTAAAATCCGTCATGCCGATGGTCTAAAATCTTTTTTAATGAGCGCAACTTTTAAACGATTTATTTATATTTTTTAATGTGAAAAGGGGTTTTATAGGTCCATAGGACGGAAAGGTTGTTTTTTTTTTTCTCCAAAAAATAGAGTTTATGTTTCAAAAACTATTTTATTATGTTACATGAACTATATGAATTAAAAACGGTTTTTAAACTTTTTCATTCAAACCCTGCTCTATTTCCATTTATTTAGTACAGCAAAAAATGCTAAACCGCTTCTATAAAAAGCTTTTAAAACTTATGAAAAAATTTAAGAAAATTTTTTTTTTTTAAAGTAACGGTCGTTACGGAGTACGAATTCCAGAAACGTTTCAGAACGCTTCAGAAACGTGTCAATGGTTTCAGAAACGCTTCAGAAACTTGTCAATGGTTTCAGAAACGCTTCAGAAACGTGTCAATGGTTTCAGAAACGCTTCGAAACGTTTCTGGAACGGAGTGTGCTTTACGGGTATACGTCTTTGGATAGCCCGAGGGAAAACTTGATCAAAAAGTGGCCAATTTTGAATCACAAAAAGTGATTAATTTTGTGTCACAAAAAAAGGCGAATCCTCTTTGGAAAAACCTAAGGAGAAATTTGTACGTTTTGGCATTCTCAAATACGACCAGAAATGGACATCAATTTCGTTCTTACTTTTACGACTTTTTAACGTCAAAATGGCGTATTTAAACTTAAAAAACAAGATTTTAAAGAAGAAAAATGCACTAAGTAATTTTATGACCATTTACTGTTGTAACGCAACACAAAATGTGGAATGTCAGCAGTAAAATAAAGTTTCGGAACTCACACAAAGGAAAAAAAAATTGGCTTTTATGTGGAAAAATCATTAATGATCTCATCTCTTTTAAATCCTTCATAAAATAATTTGAATGACTAATTGGAACTCAGTCCGTCTTGGCTGTCCTCTTACGAATGCCATTTTGAGGATTATTCAAACAAAAATATTTTTTCCCTTAACATTTCCTTAAAATAAACCGCCAAAAGTCGGCTGATTCACGAAATATCCGCTAGAGTTCGCGTCCACTGATACTTTCTGCTGTTTGTTTATAAACTGTCCAACTGTGTTGTTTACGTTTCTCATCTTAAATTATAAAATTAAAAATATTGAAAATTGTTATAAATGAATACTCTT
Organism: Liposcelis bostrychophila; assembly: GCA_037577465.1. NCBI lineage: Eukaryota > Metazoa > Arthropoda > Insecta > Psocodea > Liposcelididae > Liposcelis > Liposcelis bostrychophila. Next base: position 26,837,478 of record CM075210.1, on the reverse strand, counting down.
CTTGGTACTCAATTTTAAATTGCTAATCGTAAATTGTAATTTTTCTTAGCATTTATTCAAGATGTTGACGTCTTTTTTACATGTCCCTGAAAAAAAAAAGTGAAACTCATAAGTGTTTGGTTTTTTTTGTTCTTTTTTACAGATTGACAGACAAACTGTAGAAATGGCACCGTCGGCTGAAAAATTAGACGCTTCTTTTTTTGATTCTTCAACCCTAGACATCCTGGAAGGCTTTGAAAACGGACAATATCAGCTGAATGAAGTGGCTTGTGTTCTCAAACTTGAAGATTGCTGTGTCCATGTTAGCAGAGAAATGTTAATTAACAGATGAAATAAAAGCACTACACCACGATGACCACCAAAGTGTTGTAACATTGAAACTTAAAGCTGACACATATCGTGACGCATGGCTCTGTGTTGGGTTAATAAGTTCAAAGTATTTTACATCTCGAGAGAAATTTGATGATATATACTCCAGGGAATGGAAATGTTTTGATCGGGATGCTTCTCAAGCTGTTAAAATCGGGGTCAAAATCAATTTAGGCTATTTTCTGGTGGAAACGAAAAAAATAAAAATGAAATATTGGTGAAAGGAGGGAAAAAAAAGGATGTAATTGAAGTTTACACGACAGCTAACAGAAACAAGCTCACCAAATTCCAGATAAAAAACAGTGCAAGCTTTAGGGAACATCAAATCAAATCGGCTAAAGGCTACAATAACAATGTAATATTTCCCTCAAGAATGAATGTAGGGAAAATTAAGGAACCTCTAGCAGATTTATTAGTAAAACATGTCAATATTTCTCTTCAACCCTTTGCAAGCATTTCCTTACTTTCTATAGAAAATGAAGCGGGAAAAAATGGGTCCTTAAATCGCTTGTTAATTTATTATCAAGACATTTTAAAACTTGCGATGCTAAAGACTTTCACCAAAACGTAATTGTACGGAAGCCCTGAAGCTTGTTCCGGAACAAACTATTAATTTTAAATTAATTGTTTCTTCCGGAACAGAGACAATTTTTAAAATTGTGTGTTCCGGAACAGACAATTTTCTATTTAAATGTTGTCTGTTCCGGAACAAACAATAAAAAACAATTACAGAAATGTGACCCTTCAGGGCTTCCGTACAATTGACTTCTTCTTTCTTTCTTTTTCGGCATAATCAGGACATGAAGCCCTATGACCCGGCGCCTACCTTTATCAAGTTCGGTTTCTGGTGTAAGGTTTAGGCGTTACTACGTCATACCCCTTAATGTATCGAGTGACGAGCTCGAAGACGGGGCACTCATATCGCAAAGGTATTTTACGAATGAGCGGGACCTATTTTATTTAGACAGGGAATCCGAACCCTGTGACACATCGGTCTTCTTCACATAACACATGAGTATCAGAGGTGAATGCTGGCGGAAAAAAATCCTGACTGAAATCAGGTTCGAACACGATCATTCGTTTCGGAGTCGAGCACGCTCGCCACTCAGCCGACGTCGTAATTGACTTAGATCAAGAATTTCATGATAATGTTTTCATAAAGTACCAAGAAAATGATTTTGATTTAGACGACTCCAATGTTTCAATACCAATCGAAGACAATTACACATATTATGCGCTTTCATAATAAGATATTCCGGATTATTAGAATTTCGTTTTTTAGAATTCATTTCGAGAAACTCTTCAACATGAATTAATATTCAGACTTCTTCGAACACGGTGCAAACACGTTTATAAAAATCATATGTATATATATATTTAAGATTTAACGTTTATTTAAAGAATAATTAGAAAAGAAATGCTTACCAATCGCACATTTAATTAAAAGTGCAAATAAAAAGTTTTAAAAAAAATAAAAATAAAAAAATAAAATAAATAGAAAATAAATTTCGGCTTTTGATACAGGAAAAATTAGCAGCACGTAATGTAAAAAACTTATAAGCGTCTTGCCTGACACGATCCTGCGCAGAAGAGAACTGTGAAGATTTCAGTCGGCCCTAGGATAAACTGAACTCAAAGGGAAATTGTTAGAAGCGATTCAATCGAGAAAGAAAGCAAAAACAAATTAAAAACGAATCCAGCAAAATGCAACTAATCGGAGGATATTAAACATAGGAAGTAACGAAACGGTTGATAAAATCAAGAACATTACTAGGTTATGAAGTGATGTAAAGATTAAAAATGGCTTTCATGAGAAAGAAAATGGACAAAGTTATAGAAAAAAGCATGACCCTTAACATAATGATAAAAGTTAGAACTGCTACAAAGGAATGAATAAAATTAGCTATGCGTACTTACGTACATCAGTCCGGAGAAAAATGATGGTATTCCAAAGGTAAAAACCAGCTGTCAGTTTTTGATTTCGACTTGAAAATCAATTTTACTTTCGGATTTTCGATTAATTCAAAATTCTAAAACCTCAGCGTAATTTTACTTTTAACTTACAACTTTTTCCCAACTTTTCGTAAGAGGACAGCCAAGACGGACTGAGTTCCAATTAGTCATTCAAATTATTTTATGAAGGATTTAAAAGAGATGAGATCATTAATGATTTTTCCACATAAAAGCCATTTTTATTTCCTTTGTGTGAGTTCCGAAACTTTATTTTACTGCTGACATTCCACATTTTGTGTTGCGTTACAACAGTAAATGGCCATAAAATTACTTAGTGTATTTTTCTTTTTTAAAAATTTTTTTTTACCTTAAATTAGCTTAAAAATTTCGTCTGTATGAGATAGAGCTTGCAATTTTTTTTTTTTACTCGGAAATGCAATTTAAATGGCAAATTTTGCCAAGTAATGGCAAAACGTTCCTATTTCAACGAAACCGAAAGGGACGGTATACGTAATCGATAAAAACTGGAAGCTGACCCTGCCTGGGAAAAATAATGTGAAATGAAATTTCTAGTCTTGAAAATTTTTGAATGGGAGTTTTTTTTCTTTTCAAAATTAGTGGCATGCGGGAGTTTTAGCATATTTAAAATGTTACATGAATTTTCTATTCAATATTTTCACCAACATTCTTCTAAACAATTCATTTGAAAGAAATGTGGGTCTGGTTAGGCTACATTTTGTTTCAAAATTATTTGGACACGATTTGGTTTTTTGAACTTTTTTAACTTAAAGATGCTGTCATTTGTAGGCCAACAGATGGAGATAAGCAAAGAAAAGAAAAAGAGATAAACGTTCACTCGTTCTGTTTTTATCTAAAATTACTGATGTACGAGAACACGGAAATGTCATTAAATGTCTCTCAGCCACTAAACTTATTGGTCGTTTTTTCTTAATTAATTTTTGCGTAAAAAATCTTTACAGAAAAAACATTAACAACAAAATTATATTTAAAAAATACTGTATTACTGCTTACAGTGGGTTTTCTAAGTTAAAAGTAATTTTTCTTACTCGAGTCTTTTTACTGCTGATCAATACTCAGGAAAAAAAAAAAATACAAACACAGCGGTCTTTTTTTTTTTTTAATTTTTCATTACAATTGGAAAAGGAAATTATTCAGAAAGAAATCGAAACATGGTATCTGATTTTCTTTTATTATTCATAAAAAACTAATGAGAATGATCCTTACATTATTAATTTTTTTTCCATTTTCTTCCCACGTAACATTGTCCTACAGACGTTTAAAAATTTAACACAATTCGGAAAAAAGGGATTTTACATATTCCTTAAAGATTTGATTATGCTTTTTTTCGAAAAAAAAAGAGGAACAAAAAAAAAAAAAAAAAAACAAAAAAACAATAAGTTTAAAACAAATAAGAAAGAAAAAGAAAAAATAATTCATAAAAACAATTAAAAATATTAGATGCCGCATTGAAAATTAACATAAAAAAAAGCAGCGTCACCGGAAAATAATTTATTGCACATTTTGTAGCAACAACTTTTTAAGCTTTTCATTATTACTCTGGATTTCAGGGGGGAAAAAAAATAAAATTCAACCGTTAATTGATGATTTAAAAAAAAAAAATAATAAATAAAGTCCAACTTTTAAAATAACGAAGGAAAATGTAAGCTGCGCTCTCGCGGTCATGCAAGGAACTAACAATTGCTATTAGTTCCGATTTTACCCGGCAGATGGAGTTCGATTCTCTTTTTCCTTATGTAACTTATCCAGAGTTAAAATTTCATGCTTAAATTGGGAAAACAAGATGAAAAAAACAATTTCGGCTATTCTTACATTCTAAAGGTTCTAGTTCGTTTACATAACCGGCCGGTTAGCCGGGCGGTGTACACATTTTAACGATAAAAAAATACGTTAAAAATTTTTTTTTTAATCCAATATTTTATACATGAAAACGGGGTCTAACTGCACCGAAACCGTACCCGAAACGTTTCGTTATGTTCAGAGATAAATTTCCATAATATTAAATGCAAGAACAACAGTTAATAGTTCTTATATTTGATAATATTTAATTGTTTTCGCAGAAAAAAAAAATGTTTATTTCCGAGAGACTAGTGCAGCGCTCTAGCGGTGGAACCACGAACTATTTCAACAACAAAAAGCAAAATGGCGTTTTATTTTTTATTTCGAAAACATTAAAAAAAATTATCAAATTTAGGCAGAGTAAAGCCTTTTTCATACGTTTTCAATAACGAATCTTTACCTTTTAAACATAACAAAACGTTTTGGCGCGGTTCGGTGCGATCCGATCTCATTTTCACGTGCAAAAACCGAATTTCAAAAAAAAAAATTAAACTTTTTTTTTTACCGTTAAAAAATTTTCACTGCCCGGCTGACCGGCCGGTTATGTAAACCAACTAGAACCTTAACACCGCAATTTTTTTTTCATTTTTTCAAAAATTCATTTTTTTTCTTTTTTGCCTAAATAAATAATTTCAACTAAAAAAAATCCGACCGACAAAAAAAAAAAATCCAATTTTTTTTGGCTTCTCGGGACGTAATTAATACATTATTTACAAAGCAAATACAAAATATTTTCAAAGAAAAAAAAAATTTAACGTATAAAAACTTATTTACGTTTCGACATTCAAATAGCTTCTACTTAGCAGGTGAGTTTTTAAAATGTTTAAAAATAAACGGAAATATTTTGACTTCTTTTTTTTAAATTTTTTTTTGGAAAAAAAAACGGTATTCATAAATTTTAAAAGCCCACCTTAATTCTTACAATATCATGATATGGTAATCGATTAAATTTTTTAAGAACTATATCACACACTGAATTGTTCCAGACAGTCTAAATTTCTCGAGAAAAAAAAAAAAAAATTTAAATACTTTTTTTTTTATTTTATTTTTGTTTTCAATTTTTTTCATTTTTACAGTATTTACGAAAAACTCCGCGGGGTATCTAGGAAGCCGCCGAATACCAATTGCCGGTTTTGTGAGGATCGGCATAGGATTTATTAGGATGGTACAAATGAAACCCGGCGCCCTGATACTGATCTAAATACTCGAGGCTCGGATGAGCGGAATATGCCTGAGGTTTTAACGGTAATGGTTGAGCGGGAGGGGTGGGATCCAAGTACGGATGCCTTAATTCCGAATAATCTAAAAGTTGATGCTTATCACGGGGAGAGACGGAGGAAGGAGGGGTCATCGCCGAATGATAATCCACGTGATAACCGGGATAAGGAAGCGTGTTGAAAGCGTCGTTCGTGCCGGATTTTACGAACTGATGGTCTCCGTAGGTGGAAGAACCTTCGCTACCCGGCGGGGTGGGTAAAGGACCTTGACCGTCCGAGTAATATCCGGTACCGGTGGGCGTTCTACCCCCCGCGTGAACGTTCGCCCTTATTACGCTTTCCCTGTTCGCGTAAAGCTGCCTGAGGAGAGCGGACGCGGGCATCGCTTGCCCCAAATGATGACCGACCCATTGTATGGCTCCTCTTTGCTGTTTCAGGAGGGCGTCAGTGCTGAAATCCGTCGGTTGATGGGACGGCGGTGTGGTCGTTGGTAAATGTTTGCTCATGGCGTCTTCGAGATCTTTGACGGTCCCACCGCTGTTGTCTTGAGCCGGACTCGGGTGCTCGGATATGGGGCTCGATCGGGCTTTGATCAACTCGTCTTCCTCTGAGCTATCCTCTTCGTTCAGTTTCCGCTTTTTTGCTTTTCTTTGGGTTCGACTCTTATCTAAATTGGTTAGTGGTACGTTTACAACTGTCCTATTGACCTGGAAAAAATAAACATAAAATGATGTCAGTTAAGGCTCAGGTTAAAAATGTAATTTTTCCAAAAAAAAAAAAGTTACGGATGAAGTTGGTTTTTTCAAACGGACCGAAGTGTAGGCCTATATTTATTAAGGTGCGGCAAAATAAATTCATCAATCCAGATTTTTGCATTTTTTTGTTTGGTATGCAAAATTCCCAAATACTTTTAAAAAAAGGATAGAGGTCACTTCTGTTGATCATTGGCCCAACTAATCGCCTAAAGTAACTAAAATGGGGCTAAATTTGGGTCAAATTTCTATTTTTTTTTTTTTTTTTTTTTTTTCTCCAACGAGAAAATATGATTCTATGCTATTTTTTTGTGTACTTTCACATGGTGATAGCAAAATCAGGGTCCAGCGGGATCTTTCTGGCGAAACAAATTTTTTTTCGTTTTTGGCCATATTATGGCTCTTTCGCCTTTGGGGAAAAAAAACCAAAATAATACCGATCTAGACCAGTTTTTTGCGTTTTTTGCGATTTCTTTGACCCCCCCTTTTTTTTTTCGCCGCCAATTTTAAAAATGTCTTACAGAATTGCAAACAAAACATTTTTTTCTTAAAATTAAAGTACAATTTTTTTTTTTTTTTTTAAAGAAAAGGTGGCAAATGGAGGAGTGTCCATTTTTTACATTAAATTTGAATTTTTTTAAACAATAAATAATAATAAAAATTCTTATGCAAGGTTTTCTGCCCCCCCATCTTTCAGGTAAGAATTCGTAAACATTTCTTGAACCCCCCCCCCTTCCAATCTTACGTAATATTTGAACACTCCCTTAGCATAATATCAATATTTATTTTCCTGAAGTCCTTAATTAATTTAATAAAAAATAATTTGCAAAATTTAATTTCATTCAAAATTTCTAAAACTAAAGCTGAATTGCAGCCTAACTGACAGTCAGTCAGTTTATCGTGCGAAAAAGGGAAGAAAAAAAAATTACTTTTATCCGATCGCAAGCTGGAGTCCCTTGCAACTGAGTGGTTTGATCGGGCCTCCCATGCCTTTCGCTCGGGCTTTCTGGAGATCTTCCTTCTGAATTTGGTGGCGAACTATGTGAATCTGGTGTAGAACTAGCTGGACCTCCGCTATTTCGACCTTCAAAAAACAAAATGAAATACAAAAATTAAACCAAGATCAAGAAGCTCTGAAATCATTCCCTGAGAATTTGGCCAGTTATTAGAGCGAAATAAACTTGCAGCATTCGAAGATTTCTCATACAAAATTTTTCCCACAAGTAAGCTGCTCATCCTCGCAAAGGCAGTTTTTTCATTTTTAAAGATTATCGGAAAAAGAAAAACCTTTTGACGTCCATTTTTACTCTAATAACTTGCCATGGCGCCCAAGTGTTTTAGTTCCACATGAAAAATTAAGAAATTTTTTAGGGAAATTTACCTCCTGGGTCTGCATCTGGTGAACCATTTTCCGGGTCCTGTCCCGTTTCCCTTTTGACAGTCGGGCTCGTGCCCTCCATTTGGCAACAATCCATGACTACATGACCGTACTCCCTCGCGCTTAACACATAATTCACGCAAATCACATTTTGCTCTTCGGCATTTTTCGAATTGCACACGACGGTGGCGCACGTTTGTAGCCAAGTGTACCCCCCGCTCTTGTTCATCAGTCTGTAATAATGAGTGAGCACTTGCCCCTTATTTATTAAATCTATGTGGCATTTCCTTAATTTATTTGCATCTTCCCCGTGGCATAAAGTGTACAAATTCCTCCCTGTTAGTTCCTCCGCAGTGTAGTCCAAAAGTTCGGATACCCTGAAAATTAAAAAGAAACCCAGTTAGGCATATAGCAAAGCCGAAAAGTAAGAAGAAAAAGGAAAACCAAGGAAAGGGAAAGAAGAAGCCGAAAAAAAGGGAGAAAAAAAATTATTAAATGAGTAAAAGAAGGACGGATAGGATACGGAGATAATAAAATACAATATATCTGGGGGGGGAAAAAAAAACGGGTTTTTGGACCCCCTCCCCCGGTTATAAGACATTTCGCCATACTTAGCTTATGGCTAAGATGGTTGTTGCGGACCCCCCCCCCCCCCCCAATAATCTTACGTAATACTTGAACGTTCCCTTCGGGTTCTGGGTTCGGTCCGGCCTCACTTAAAATTCGGTCTAGTTCGGTTCCACACTACAGTTCGAGCGTCGTTTTCGGTTCGGGTTCAAGTTCCTTGGAGGTTGGACCAGGGCTCGGGTTCTGGTTTCGGGTTCTGTTTTTTCGTGGTTAACTTGTCCAGGCTGTTAGGTCCAGTTAGGTTCGAAACCGTGAAAAACCCATTCGGTCCGGTGTTTTTGGACCGGTTCAGTTTGCCAGCACTGGAAGGAAAAGAAGAGAAAAAAGGGGCGGAGAGGAAAAGGGTCAATTTCCTTACCTGGGTTCACAGTGAGCTATTCTGAAGTCGAAATTAATTCTGGTAACAAACATATCGGATTCTAAACGAATTTCATGAACACTAGGAGGCGGGAGAGCTATGGCCAGTGCAACCATTCCTAACAACGGCGGAGGTGACTTCCGACTATGAGAGAACGTATATTGCGGCCTTAATCTACATAATAATAGCACCACCTGAAAAAAAAAATCAAAAATAAATAAAATTAGCCAAAATAATAGACAATTTTAAATTAATGTAGTTCGAAGCTAGGATCAGGGATGGAAAACCATATTAATGGGAGAATCGGTTCCTTTTGGTTCCAGTTTTCAGGAAAAGACATAGCCCTATGATTTTTTGAGGCTCTGGATCTCCAAGGGAAAAATTCAAAATCCGTCCAAAAATCCAAAACTTCCCCGTGGTTGCTATTAACTGTGCATTTGGCTACTTGAACTTATTACATGTTCAGACCTGTCACTTGCATCACCTTCACCTCTTTAAAAATGCCTCATAGTAATTCACTAATGTTTTTGCTTAAAGAATTAGTTCGTTTACATCGCCGGGCAGTGGAGACATTTTAACGATAAAAAAAAATATGTAAAAAAAAAATTTTTTTTAATTTGGTATTTTATACATGAAAACGGGGTCTAACCGCACCAAAACCGTGCAAAAACGTTTTGTTATTTTAAAAGATAAAGATACAGATCCATGATTTTAAATGCATGAAAAAGACTTAATTCTTCTTATATTTCACGATTTTTAATTGTTTTCGCAATATAAAAAATGTTTGTTTATTCGAGAGACCAGTACAGCGCTCTAGCGGTGAAATTGGGAACTATTTCAACTTATTGCAAAAACATTTTAAAAAATTAGCAAATTTAGGAACCATAAAGCCTTTTTCACACATTTTAAATATTGCATCTTTGCCTCTGAAACGTAACAAACTTTTAATAATAATAAAATGATAATAAATTATATTGAATATCAACAGCCAGTCTAGCTGGCCTATTACAGATTCCAACAAAATGAAATAAAATAAAAAAAAAATAAATAATATAAATTTCTCTTAGAAAAAAAAACAAAATAAAATAAAAGATTAATTAATAAAAAAAAAAAAAAAAAAAAAAAAAAAAAAAATATAAAGACAACAACAGAAACAAAAGGAACAATTTCACCAAATCATTGTCCTGTGTAATAATCATTTATGAGTTTTTTGTAAGCGTTTAGTGTCATGCCAAAAACATCCAAATCTAGCAATTCGCACAAGCCCGTGTACAGGTTTATTATTCGTAATACCGGGGATTCCGGTGATTTGGGTACAGAGGTAGCGAACAGTTGTTTCTGTCTGGTATTACGAGCTGGAATACGAAATTTGAACCTGGACACGAGCTCAGAACAATTGATATGGTTATTAAATATTCGATAGAGAAACATTGCGTCATTTAAATTTCTTCTATTTGCTAGCGTTGATAAATGAAATTCTTCTAGCATGGCACTCGTACGAACAGGATGTTTTTGGCACTGTTTCAGTGCAATCCGATCTCATTTTCATTTGTGAAAAACCAGGCTTGCCATTTTTTTAAATTGGAAAATGAGTAAGAAAAAAAATGTATAATTGGAGTATAAAATTTAATTTTTTAGAGATTCCCTACCATTTTTCCTAAAAAAAAAAAAAAAAAAAAAAAAAAAAAAATTAATAAATTCCTAAAGGGCAGTCTCCACTTGATAACGTTCCCCGCATTCGCGTTATCCGCCTTCTCGATGAACGCCGTGAACGTTATCAAGTGGAGACTGCCCTTAATCCATTTCTTCTAAGAATTTTGGCTCCTAAAATTGTTTTCCTAACTATTTTTATTTTTTTTTATTTTTATTTTTATTTTTTTTTTTTTTTGTTTGCATGATTCTTTTTGGGACTAGGAATCATCAAATCATAATTTTTGGAGCAAGAAAAACGTGAATTTTTTTTTTTTCTAAAATTTTTTGATTCTAAAATAAAATTTCTCAAAATACCTAAAATTAAATTTCCTAAAATCCATAAAATAAAATTTTCTAAAATCCCTTAGGCACTTCGTTGTCTAGGCAAAACCGGCCGGTTAACCGTCCGGTTTTTAAAAAAAAAAATGTTTTTTAATTAATATTTTTAAACGTTAATATTGCATTAAATGGGGCGATACTTATACCAAATTGTTCCTTATTATTAGGAGAAGTCGAATATACATGTTAAATATGTCGGTAAGCTTAAATTACGTCAATATTCGCAAAATGAACCGATTGTTCATGTTTTTTTACATCGGCCATTTTGTTTTCTATGTAAACAACATTAAATTTTGCGAATATTGACGTAATTTAAGCTTACCGACATTTATATGTCGACATTTATATTTAACATGTATATTCGACTTCTCCTAATAATAAGGAACAATTTGGTATAAGTTTCGCCCCATTTAATGCAATATTAGCGTTTAAAAATATTAATTAAAACAACTTTTTTTTTAAAAAAAAACCGGACGGTGAACCGGCCGGTTTTCAAAAAAAAAATTTTTTTAAATTAATATTTTTAAACGTTAATATTGCATTAAATGGGGCGAAACTTATACCAAATTGTTCCTTATTATTAGGAGAAGTCGAATATACATGTTAAATATGTCGGTAAGCTTAAATTAAGTCAATATTCGCAAAATTTAATGTTGTTTACATAAAAAACAAAATGGCCGATGTAAAAAAACATAAACAATCGGTTCATTTTGCGAATATTGACGTAATTTAAGCTTACCGACATATTTAACATGTATATTCGACTTCTCCTAATAATAAGGAACAATTTGGTATAAGTTTCGCCCCATTTAATGCAATATTAACGTTTAAAAATATTAATTAAAAAAACTTTTTTTTAAAAAAAACCGGACGGTGAACCGGCCGGTTTTGTCTAGCCAACGAAGTGCCTAAGGGTTTTGAAAAAATAGGAAAAATATTCAATTTAGGAATTTTTTTTTTTTTTTTTTTTTTTTTTTTTAATCAAAAAATTTTAAGAAAATTGAAAATTAGGGAAAAAAATGGTTAGGAAAAATGGATTAGGAATTTATTTTTTTAGGAAAACACGGTCGGGAATGTTTTAAGAGTATGAAAATAGTATTACATAGCCTGGAAAAGAATATAAGACTTTAATAAAAAGTTTGTGGAGGAAAACAAATTATTTAATTGTGAAAAATAAAATGACAACGTGTTTTACAAACTAACGAAGATAATTTTAAGAATTAAAATAATTTAAAAAAAAGAGAGTAAATACTCTTAAAAAGAGTATAAATGGCAAGCCTAAAAAAACCGAATTTTCAAAACAAAATTAATTTTCTTTAAATCGATATCATTTTTCACTGCCCGGCTAACCGGCCGGTGGTGTAAACGAACTAATACCTTGAGGTGCAAACCTAATCAAAATAAACATTAAAAAAAAAAAAAAATCAAAATGATCAAAAACTTATCTTACCCTGTATCCACTAGATTTAAAATGACAGCCTCTTTTTGTGAGAGTTGATTTCATTCTAATACAAAATGCTCTATCTAAACCTTTGTACATCGAAGTGCTTGTGAGCGACATTTGCGTAGAAACTAAAACGAAAAATCAACAAATTAATAATTTAATTTTTCGACAACTTAAAAAAAAAAAAAAAAAACTAAACGAACCGTCGGGGTTAGCAGTTCCGGAACTTGAGTTAACATCGTCATTACCAGAGGAAGGCGACGATAAACCTTGAGATGTGGATAAACCTAAACCGAGCTGTTCAGCCATTTCCGCGTGATCGCTATGGTGAATGTAGTCAAAAATGCTGCTGCCCGACATCTCCACCTAAATAAAGAGAAAAAAAAAATTAAATAAATAAATAAAATAGCGATGATGTTAATGCAGCTTTTTTTTTGCCGAATATGAAACTTTCTCTCCAAGTCTGTACGCGGGGTCGTGGCTTCAGAAACCGTTGAATTAGAATGAAGCTAGGACGGCCATGTTTGTCAGGAACCGGGGAGTGCGAGCCTATTGATTGCCTGCTAGCAATGGAAAGCACGTTCGCGGACGTGAGGAGCATGCAGCTTCATGCTATCCGCCTCACATTTATGAGCAACTTCAGCATCTCTTTTTGTAATTTGTACCAAATATTTCAAATATTTAAAATCACTCTTTCTTTCCGAAAAACGGGTGGATTTTAAAAGTCGCGGGGAATTGGAATCCCCGGCATTTTCCATTTTAAATCGCTAATTAACAATAAATTTTCCAAAAAAAAAAAAAAAGTTTATACACTTACCGATTTAGATGAGACGGTTTTAGTAATAAAAAAGAGGGGGAACCTACCTGTGCCTGACAGCGCTCAAAAAACGTTTTTGTTTAGTGACCAAATGCATTGCTGCAGGGTAAGATTATTCTTTTCAGAAAGTAAAAAAAAAAAAAAATTACGTACCGCAAATGGATTCGAATTGATTTGACTTTTAATTCTATGCCACAGAGCCCAAAACGTAAAATATGGAAATTGTCACGTGATCGCTTCTTACGGAAAATAAATATATATCGGCCATTTTGATTTTTTTAATATTCGAAGGCAATATACACTTAAAGACACCTGAATAAGATTTAAGAAAAAGAAGGTTGTTGCAGCAGCATGAAAGTAAAGCACGTTATAACGTGCTGACTGGCAGTTTATCCAAATCTTTCCCCTAGTGAAAAAAATTGTTTGAATACTGGACGGCAAGCATGTTTGAATTTCTGAAAATGCTCAAATTTGAGAAAGAATAATGAATGAGATTTAGAAAAATTTCCCTCTCCCCCCATCCACTTTTTTTTTTGCACTAAGTACGCATTTAAACGAGGTTACGTTAGGTTAAGTTTAAATTAGGTTAGGTTAGGTTAGGTTAGGTTAGGTTTAGGTTAGGTTTAGGTTAGGTTTAGGTTAGGTTTAGGTTACTTTAGGTTTAGGTTAGGTTAGGTTTAGGTTAGGTTAGGTTTAGGTTAAGTTAGGTTTAGGTTAGGTTAGGTTAGGTTTAGGTTAAGTTAGGGTTAGGTTAATTTAGGTTTAGGTTAGGTTAGGTTAGGTTTAGGTTAGGTTAGGTTTGATTTAGTTAGGTTAGGTTTAGGTTAAGTTATGTTTAAGTTAGGTTAGGTTTGTTAGGTTAGGTTAGGTTAGGTTAGGTTTAGATTAGGTTAGGTTTGGTTAGGTTAGGTTATGTTTAGGTTAGGTTAGGTTTGTTAGGTTAGGTTAGGTTAGGTTAGGTTAGGTTAAGTTAGGTACCTAACCTAACCTCATCAGAATGCGTTTTATTCAGAACTTTAAACGCGTGGTTAATTCGTATTTCTAAAAAAATATAATAAAAAATATAGGGTTTTGAATTAACATTATTATTGGTATTTGCTCAAGTAAGCATTAAACATTGTAAAAAATTCGACGACTATGTACAGTAAGAAAGAAGACACTTTCCTTTTATTTTCTTAGTTGACTAGGGGTCGTGCATAAATTACGTAAGCATGGGTTAGCCACTTTTTGCACGCTTTATTCCATTTCGCCTATGCTTAGCTTATGAGTAAGATGTCAAATTTGGACCCCCTCCCCCCCTAAATGTGCTTACGTAATTTATGTACGACCTCCTATTTAGTAAAATTTTTTTAACGAATTCCTTTTTTCACCCTCCACCTTCGATTGATTCTGTCATAGCAGTTTTACTTGAACGCGATTTGACCAAATTCTGACCCCCCCCCGTAAACGCTATAGGCCTATATCCCGATTATATGCAAACTCCTCTTTAGGAAATTTTTTAGCAATGAAATAATATTTTCTAAACCCCTCTCTCCTTCGATTTTTACAAGTTTTTACACGTTTTACTCGCTTTCATGATTCGTCGGCTATCGCCATTTGGATTACGTCCAGGCGCCCTTTTTGTAAACAGACAGCTCACATGATCCACATTTTGGTCTATCTTACCCCCAAGCAAAATCGTAACCCAACGAATCAAGAGCTGCTATTTTATATTTCCTCGTCATGAACAAAGAAAGCCCCTAAAAAGTCACTAACTAATCCTTAAAATATATTTTTAAGTTAATAGCTCAATTTTCGGTCTAAATACGTAGTTCTACGTAAGGCCTATAACAGAGAAAAAGTTTCCGAAGCAAAATAGTATAACCGCATCCGCCCTTTTTAAGGTATTAGTCCGTTTACACCACCGGCCGTTCAGTGAAAAATTTTATCGATTTAAAAAAAATTAATTTTATTTTCGAAAATTCGGTTTTTTTTACAAATGAAAATGAGATCGGAACGCACCGAATCCGCGCCAAAAAGTTTTTTTTATGTTTCAGAGGTTAAGATTCAAAATGTAAAATGTATGAAAAAGGCTTTACGGTTCCTGAATTCGATAATTTTTTTAAAATGTTTTCGCGATAAAAAAATAAAACGCCATTGTTTATTTTTTGTTGTTGAAATAGTTCCCAATTTCACCGCTAGAGCGCGGTACTGGTCTCTCGAAAAGAAACATTTTTTTTTTTTTTAAATTGTGAAAACAATTAAAAATGATGAAATATAAGAAGCATTAAGTCTTGTTTATGCATTCAAAATCATGGATCTGTATCTCTGAACATAACAAAACGTTTTGGCACGGTTTCGGTGCTGTTAGACTTCGTTTTCATGTATAAAATACCGGATTAAAATTCGTTTTTTTAAATATTTTTTTTAATCGTTAAAATGTCTCCACCGGCTGGTGATGTAAACAAACTCATGAAATAAAACTTGAATCTTGGGGTTTTCGAGCTCCCGAATCAGAATCTGATATTATTTTTTCCAAATTAAAGATGATAGATCAAATAGAGCTAACGAGCTTAAAAAAATTGAGCTTTTTAAAAAAATCCACACTCAGAAAAGAGGAAATGTCTTGAACAAGTTTTGTCTTGCAGCAAAACCGGAATGTTTCATAGCAACACAAAAATGCTTTATGACGACGGACAAGTTGTTTCTTGACAAGATATTTTTTATTGTTTTCGCATGATTCTTAAGAAAATGTTTTTGTCACAAGCTTTTGCATTATTCATTTTTTTTTCCTGGGTGCATGCAAAGGAGTCATTCCGGGTTTATATTCGAAATCCTCCACTAGGGTGATCAGATAAATAAAAAGTGTTTCCGATTTTGTTCTTCACGAAAAAAATTGGTTCATTTTGGGGTAAAAAAGCAAGAAAAATTTTGAAACAATTTTTTTTCAACGATTTAGGGGTGGCACAGAGCAGAAAAAGGGCCTAAACTACAATTTTTTTCTTAGCATTTAATGAAACGAAAATTTGGCGCATTTTTCCGTAATTGAATTTTACAAAAGTGGACTTTATAGGTATTTTTGACGACGTAGAAGACGAATTTCACCATCCCGATTTTCTCAGACCAATGCCTGAGTCGCTATTACCGCTTTTTTAGCGCTTAAACCTGATTTTTCGGGCTTAATTTTAATTTATGTACAAATTTGGAGCCCCCGAAATTTTTTTTTCCCTTTTAAAGTTGCTTATACTTATGAAAAAAAGCCCGAGGAAAACGAATTTCAGTATCCCGATTTTCCCCGATCAACGCCTGAGTAGGGGTATAACTAAAAATTTGGTTTTTTGGGCTAAAAATTGATTTTTTTGCCAAAAAATGGCGCTAATTCCTTACCTGTTCGTTTTAGAAATCATGTTCAATGACATTTTTTACTCAGGACACTCCAATAATAAGGATCTTTTGTGTTTTGAATCAATTTCCGAAATTTTGTAACGGTCACAAAATTCTATTCATAATTTTTTTAAAGTTCCAAATTTTTTCAATCCGTAAAAAATTTTGGAAATTGATTCGAAACACAAAAGATCCTTATTAATTGGAGTGTCCTGAGTAAAAAATGTCATTGAACATGATTTCTAAAACGAACAGGTAAGGAATTAGCGCCATTTTTTGGCAAAAAAATCAATTTTTAGCCCAAAAAACCAAATTTTTAGTTATACCCCTACTCAGGCGTTGATCGGGGAAAATCGGGATACTGAAATTCGTTTTCCTCGGGCTTTTTTTCATAAGTATAAGCAACTTTAAAAGGGAAAAAAAATTTCGGGGGCTCCAAATTTGTACATAAATTAAAATTAAGCCCGAAAAATCAGGTTTAAGCGCTAAAAAAGCGGTAATAGCGACTCAGGCATTGGTCTGAGAAAATCGGGATGGTGAAATTCGTCTTCTACGTCGTCAAAAATACCTATAAAGTCCACTTTTGTAAAATTCAATTACGGAAAAATGCGCCAAATTTTCGTTTCATTAAATGCTAAGAAAAAAATTGTAGTTTAGGCCCTTTTTCTGCTCTGTGCCACCCCTAAATCGTTGAAAAAAATTGTTTCAAAATTTTTCTTGCTTTTTTACCCCAAAATGAACCAATTTTTTTCGTGAAGAACAAAATCGGAAACACTTTTTATTTTTCTGATCACCCTATCCTCCACTCAATTTACATGAGTGTACACAAACTTTTAGCCTCCTGCACTTATAAATATCGGAAATGTGAATTTTTTTAATCTACGCCCCCCGTGGGAGGGCCATTTGAAAAAAAGTCGTTCCTAGGGGAAAGGTTAAAACTTTAAATAGGAAAATTAGCCTGGCGAAATTCAATGCGAGTACGGGATTTTGGCAAAATACAATGGGCCAGTTCAAACATGTCGCCGTTCAATATGAAAATTTTACTTCATTCTAATATGCAGCATCTTATAAAAGGCAGTAGACAATGATGTGTTACAGTAAAATCTCTTTAATAAGACCACCCTCCAGAATAAGTCAAAAAAGGGAAGTAAAAAAAAAAAAAAAATTGGATACGCTAATTAATTAACTAATTTTTTTTATTCCTAATTAAATAACACAGAAATTTTTATTTCTTTTTTTTCAGATTAGAAAACAAAAGAAACCGAATTTCAGCCTCGTTTTTATTTTGAGATTTTTCGTGAAAGGATTCTCGAGCCGTTCGTTCAGGGCTTGATCTTACGGAAGCAGGATTAAACTTGAACAAAAAAATTGAAGATTTGCCAAACGCTGCGTAAAAATTGCCTATCATTTCGGCCTTGGCGCCAAAAAGTACTTTAAAAGGCGCTTTAAGTATTCACAGTTCATTGAAAATAAAAAAAAATGTACAGGGGGGCACGAACTTAATTTCAGGGGTGCAGAGCCCTTATTGGCTCACCCCTGAATAAACGCCTGATAGGAGCGTCTTCAAAAGATAGACTTGAATAAAAGTTTTACTGTACTTTCTAAAAAAAAATCGCCAAATCAATCTACAAAAAAATTAATAGCACAACTACTCTCATAAAATAAACCAAAAAAATAAAAAATAAAAAATTAATCCTTTTTCTTAGAAAAAAAAAAATGTAAAAAAAAAATACAGAGAGGTAGGATAGACCTCACCTGTGAGAGCCCCAAGTGTATGGAGACAGTCTCAGGTACATAGAGCAACCGTCCGTCTGCTGCCACGACAATCGGAAACCCGTCGAGAGACTGAAAAATACATAAGATCTTCCGTTAGAAGAATTAAAACCTCACCTGAGAAAGGCCGAGATAAATGGACACTGTCTCTGACACATAAAGAAGCCGGCCATCAGCTCCCAACACAAGGGCGAACCCGTCCATCGACTGAAAGTAGAATTAGGGGGGCTTCAATTTAATTGTTTTCAAAAAACACCCGAAACGAAAAGGAAAATCGTTAGCCTTTTTTGTTTTAGCATAATAATTGTAAATACATGTATAAACCTAATCAGGTCGGATCTACAACTTTTCGGGAAAATTAATTAAATTTTAATCAAGTTCTACCCATTTTCCCCCTTTTCAATTGCGAAAAAGAGATCCGGCTTTAAAAGGGACCGGTGATTTCGTCCGGGGAGTAAACTTGTTCCATAAAATTTAAATAATATATCGGGGAGTAAAATAAAAAAAAAAAAAAAGATGTGCGAGTCAGACTCGCATCGTGATGAAGTGAAACTTCTTGGATAATATTAAAAGAAATCAGACTGAATAATGTCTGCGGCTAGTTTTAAAAAATATTTAAGCCGCGTTATGAGTGACACGTTTCGCGGCCGAACAATGTTCAAAAATTATCTGCGTAATGAATCAATTTAAAAAAATTTAAACCTTTCCAAATTTTTTATTAGTCTCTCAAAAAATTTTTAGCTCCTTTGTTTAAAAATTTTTTTAGCCTCGTAACGCGTAATTCGTAACGCGGTTACGCGGCCAAACGATGTTTAAAAATAATCTGCGTAACAAATAAATTTAAAAAAATTTTAAACCTTTAAAATTGTTTATAGTCTTTCAAACATTTTTCAGCTCCTATGTTTAAAATTTTTTTAGCCTCGAAACTCGTGACGCGGCTACGCGGCCAAATAATGTTTAAAAATGATTTCCGTAACAATTAAATTTTAAAAAATAGAAAAATTAAAAAATTTTTTTAGCCTTTAAAAATTTTTTAAACTAAAAAAATTGTTTAAGCCGCGTTACGAGTGACGCGTTACGCGGCCAAACAATGTTCAAAAATTATCAGCGTAACAAATAAATTTTAAAAAGTTTAAATTTTTCAAAAAATTTTTAATAGGCTTTCAAACATTTATTAGCTCTTTTGTTTAAAAAATTGTTTAGCCTCGTAACGCGTAACGCGGCTCGCGGCCAAACGATGTTTAAAGATGATCCCCGAAACAAATAAATTTTAAAAATATAAACCTTTAAAATTTTTTTTAACTTCTAAAAATTTTTTAAATTTTAAAAAAATCTTTTAAGCCGCGTTACGAGTGGTGCGTTACGCGGCCAAACGATTTAAAAATTATCTGCGTAACAAATAAATTTAAAAAAATTAAACCTTTTAAAAATGTGTTTTTAGTCTTTCAAACATTTTTAGCTCCTTTGTTTAAACAATTTTTTTAGCATCCTAACGCGTAACTCGTAACGCGGGTACGCTGCCAAACGATGTTTAAAAATGATCTCAGTAACAAACAAATTTTAAAAAACATAAACCTTTTATAATTTTTTTTTACGCGGCCAAACAATGTTTGCGTAACAAATAATGTGCGTAACAAATAAATTTAAAAAAATAAACCTTTTAAAAATGTGTTTTTAGTCTTTCAAACATTTTTTAGCTCCTTTGTTTAAAAAATGTTTTTAGCATCCTAACGCGTAACTCGTAACGCGGCTACACTGCCAAACGATGTTTAAAAATGATCTCCGTAACAAACAAATTTTAAAAAACATAAACCTTTTATCATTTTTTTTTAACCTTTAAAAATTTTTAAATTTTAAAAAATCACTTTCGCCGCGTTACGAGTGACGCGCTACGCGGCCAAACAATGTTTGCGTAACAAATAATGTGCGTAACAAATAAATTATAAAAAATTTAAACCTTTAAAAAAATTCTTTGAATAATATAATGGCAATTTTTAAAAAATATTTAACCCGGGTTATGAGTGACGCGTTACGAGGTCGAACAATGTTCAAAAATTACCTACGTAACAAATAAATCATTCATTTAAGCCGCGTTACGAGTGGCGCGTAAATTAAAATTTTTAATTTAAAATTTTTAATTTAAATTTTTTAATTTAAACCTTTCAAAATTTTTTTATTAGTCTTTAGCTCCTTTGTTTAAAAAATTGTTTAGCCCCGTAACGCGTAACTCGTGACGCTGCTAGGTGGCCAAACGATGTTTAAAAACGATCTCCGTAACAAATAAATTTTGAAAAATAAAAATCTTAAAAATTTTTTTTAGCCTTTAAAAATTTTTTAAATTAAAAAAAAAATTATTTAAGCCGCGTTACAAATGACGCGTTACGCGGCCAAACAATGCTTAAAAATTATCTCCGTAACAAATAAATTTAAAAAAATTTAAACCTTTAAGGGCAGTCTCCACTTGATGACGTTCACGGCATTCGCGTTGTCCGTCATCGCGGTTAACGTAATCACACCGGAAGTACTTTGCAGGTTTTGCTCCCGTAAACGTTTGTGGCATAAAAAGAGTACCGTATATTTCATTAAGTATACAAAATTGGCTTACCCAGAATTTGTTTTGGAACAGATTTATTGTCTTCCCCATGTCCGAATTAAAATTTTTCTTTTTAAATCCGTAAAAACATTTTTCAAAACCGTCATTTTTAATGTTTGTAAATAGAAAAAAGCAGAAGATGATCAAAAAAATCGTGGTAAAAGATCCACAAAACTTCCGGTGCGATTACGTTCATCGAGAAGGCGGATAACGCGAATGCGGTGAACGTTATCAAGTGGAGACTGCCCTTTAAAATTTTTTTTAGCCTTCAAAAATTTTTTAAATAAAAAAAAAAAAAAAAAAAAAAAAAGGATTTAAGCCGCGTTACGAGCGACGCGTTCGCGTTACGCTGCCGAACAATGTTTAAAAATTATCTGCGTAATAAATAAATTTAAAAAAATTTAACGTTTAAAATTTTTTTATCCGCGTAACGCGTTACGCGGCCAATTCACCCCCTTTCCGCGATAAGAAGTTTCACTTCAAAAAATTCGGTTATTTGAATTTTTCCGGAAAATTCACATACCTGAAGAATGTGAGTCCCTTGATGCTGTTCGAACATCTCGATCGCCAGTCCCGCTGGCGTCCTCCTGGAAGGACCTAAAAAAGGGGAAGAAAACAAAACAAAAAAAATTAAAATATAAGTCATGAGAAGCAAAAATCAAATTTGCGTAAAAAATCGATGAGGCTTAAAACGCGATTCATCAAAAATGTTAAAAGCAGAAGACGTTTAACGTCAAGTGTCACTTGCAACCTGTCACATCCGTTTCCGGTGGGAATTCATTTCGCGATTTATTCCGGTCTGTCGGGTCGATAGTTTCTATCCCGATTTTTTTTTTTTTTTTTTTTTCATCCACATGCCTGAGGGGACCGTTATTCGATAAAAAGGAGAGTCTGACAGGTTACGTCACGCATAAAGTGGTTTACTATGACAAGAAGAAGAAAAAAAAAGGAGCGTTAAATGAATGAAGAGAGAGAGGAAAAGCTTTGGGAAAAGCTTAAATAAACTAAGTTGGGGGCTTACAATGAGTGGTAGCTAATTCCATTATTGTGCGCAATGCAAATTCGATTTTCAACTATGGCAGGGGCTGTGATTTCGTTTAGTACGTGTGCTTTGTCAAGTTGTTAGGTCGATCGGGAAATAAAAGGGGAGGGAGGGGGGTGTTTTCGGGAGGTGGAGAGAGGTTTGAACCCGGATTCCTTCATTAGATGTACATTTTCATCTGAGGCAATTTTAGTTACCCACTGTCCTTTTCTTTTCTTTTTTTTTTTTTTTCATCGCTTCCAATTTTTTTTTCCTTTCATTTTCCCGAAACGAACGATCATCGACAAAATATGAAATAAAAATAAAGAGACTGGGGAAAAAAAGAAATAAAAATCATCTCGGAGAAATAACCTTCATTTTCAGTTAATTGAAACCGTCGGCAAAAGTTAATTCAATAACTGACCACGGAAAGTTTACAATTTTGTGCACTTTTTTTTTTTTTTTTTAAATTAAATTATCCCTCGGATTTTCTATATCGGGGAAGGAAGGTTTTTACCTCGCTCGTGGGCAATAATCTCGAGTTGTTTACTGCTTTTCCGGGAGTTTTAGGAAATTCAAAAGTCGTCCCAAACCACTGACCATACCGACCGCATACTCTGTTTTCGTACATTTTTTTTTTTTTCCTTAAATGAAATATGTAGCGTAAATCAATTTTATGATTTTCTTGCCCCCGTTTACAGTTGCTTAAAGTCGTAAATAAAAATAAAACGGAAGGAAAATATTAGAAAAAGTGTCCGGACCAGTACCGGTTAAAAACTTGTACGTTCCTTTTTTTTTTACCGTAAATCGGGGCAAATTTTACACGAAGGAATGTTTAATCATTTGGAAGGTTCAAAAATATTTATCGGGGAAAAGTGGGGGGGGGGGAGGTCTAAATTAGTCCGAAAATTTGAATACGGATAGTACGAAAAAGAGATGCATAAATTATAAAAAAAATTGTAAATACATAAAAAACGCATAAGAAATAAAAATGAGAAATAAGAAATAAGAATAAAGCCGCAATACGGGCATAAGGAATTCGAATTTTGGAAAAATTATTTCAGATTCGGAATCCTCACCCCGAAATATTCTCAAAAATACAGTTAGTTTTTCGTTAGCTCCCACGAGGAACCCGCCAATCAGGATCCAAATCGCTTTGTTGACGTAATCGATGACGTCATATCGTGACGTTTCAAAAGTTGGAGATATCGGTTTTTAGGCCTATACCCATACTTTTAGCCCTGCTCACCGTTTCTGAACCACTCAACAGAATTTAACAGAATTTAACCAAATTTCAATGGTAGCGTATCTTGATGAATATCTACTGCAGTACGAAAATCGGACTCAATCGGTAGCTGCGTTCGCGATTTATAGTCAAAAAAGATCATGAAATTTTTGAAAATTCAACATTTTCATTCACTGCTTCCGAATCGCTGAACCGATTTGGCTCAAAAACTAATCAGCACCTGCACAGGGATGCGATGCCGATGCCGATGCCGAAGCCGATGCCGGCATCGGCCGCCAAGGGTCGCAAATAATTTCGATGCCGATGCCGATTCCGATTCCTTTTTTAAAAAAATAACCGATGTCGATGCCGATGTCGATCCTTTTTTTTAAAAAAATAACCGATGTCGATGCCGATGCCGAAGCCGATTAGTGAAAAAAAAATTTTTCGACGATGACGCTGATGCTTTCAAAAATGAGTCAAAAATTCCGCCGATTCCGACTCCCCGAAAAAAAAAAAAAAGATTAAAATTTAAGTTCCAAAGAATTTCATATTTTTTAAAATGTTTAGTATTAATTTTTTTTTTAATTTTTAAGGGTGGGGGTAACCGAAATCTAATGTAATTTTAGGGGGGGGGTCTCGAAATGCTAACCTATGCTAACAAGGGGTAGGAGGGGGTAAAAAATGGCCACAATAATGATCACTTGTTTTATGGACGACCGGATCTAAAATTTCATTTTCAATATTAATATCTGAGCAAACGAAAACTTTTTTTTTGCATTACTTTTTTTTTTTTTTTTTTTTTTGCTTCCAACTCGATGAAGTACGAAAGCAAAGGATCTGTTCCTTAATTTTAAATTTTTAAATTTTTCAAATTTTTTATGTTTTATTTTAAATATAAAATTCTTTATTGCTGTCAACCATTTCTTTTTTCTTTGGTGAAATACTTGATGCCGATGCCGATGCCGATGCCGATTCCGGCAAATAATTTCCCGCCGATTCCGATGCCGATGCCGGAATTTTTTTTTTTAACGATTTCGAAGCCGATGCCGATTCTGGCAAATTTTTTCCCGCCGATTCCGATGCCGATGTCGATTCCGGAATTTTTTTTTTAACCGATTCCGATGCCGATGCTGATTCCGAATTTTTTTTTTTTTACCGATTCCGATTCCGGCAGCGATGCCGATGGCGATAAAATGCCACCGGCATCGCATCCCTGCACCTGCATTTCATTAGAAGTTTCTACCCACCAAAAATCATCGAGACCCGTTCTTTCGTTTTTCTGCTTTTCGACGGATATCCTTTTTTTTCTCACACATATTCATACACACATACACACCCATCCACCATCCAAATTTTGCTTTTTTCGGTATCAGGGGACCTCAAAACGTGTAAATATATCGAAAACTGAAAATCTGAAATTTGTGCTAAATGCAATGCTTTATTCTCCCTGCGGTCGATAAAGCAAAAAAAAATGAAAGTCCATTAGTCATGATTTTTATAACTCAGGTCAATTACGTAAGTACAAAGCAACCGTGCTTTTCGTGCCAAAAATTAGGATTTTCATTTTTGTATACCTACTCGTGCCAAATGTCATTCGCACATTTGGCTTTGGCATATATTTCAAAACCTAAATTTCTCTATAATTTAGCAATGGCAAATATAATGTTGGTTTTTTAAAATTTATTTGACCTAAGACTATGGAATCTTTCTATGGAAGAATCAAAAAAGTGTATTTTTATCAAGAAATTCGAATTCTTTGACCAAAAACGAGCAAAAAAAATTCCTTAAAATTTTTAAATTGTTTCATTGTTTAAATTCAGCATCGCTAAATTGGTACTGTCCTAATATTTCTGAATTAGCAATATTAGGACAGTACCCCAAAGACGTAGTCCTACGTAGGGATATGCCACCATATCCCAGTCTATTTTTTTTTATTTCTATTTCAAATTCAAAGTCAAGATTATTAAAAACAAAAAAGAGTGTGCTCTTTTTAAAAAAAAATTTTAGTAACTTCCCCTTAAAATAATTCCTGGATTTTCCGGTGATTTTATACAAACTTTACACATGTTTACTTTGAAACAGATGAAGAGCATAGTCAGCGCTATGTATTATCATAGTCAGCGCTAATCACTAACGGCACAACCCCAGCGATTTTAGGAAAAACATTTTAAATCCATCTAAGTTTTTATGTTCGAAATTCCTCTCCTTTTTGACTTAAAACATTTTCTCAACTTTTCTTTACTTGAATAATCTTAATCCTTTATATTGCTCACAAAAGAAGCTTTCAAGTATTTTCCCGGGGTTCATTTAAATAACAAGCAAAAATAAAGAAAAGCTATTAAGGATTAAAAACGTACGCCTCCACATGTTCACAGGAAAAATGTTTTCCGTTCCGTGCGAGACGAGGAAAGGCTCGACCTTTTCCCCTCCTCATTTGAAACCGACAATTACGAATCAGCGGCAATCGAAGTGAGATTTAACTGAATTATCATCACCGATGACGTTAGTTTTCCTTTTTTTTTTTTTTTTTTTTTTTTTTTTTTATCATCCAGGGGTTGAGGATGATGACGAACGGGAACGTCCCCTTACCTTTAAGTGTTTTATTCGGAGGCGGATTATCCCTTTGCCACGGAGGATCCCCGTGCCCGGAGAAATCCCGTAATTTGAGGTAGCTGATGGTTAACCGGATGATTGAAGCTTTGTCTAATTGAGAAGTTATGGCAGCCGGTAAAGGAAGCATTTTGGCTAGTTCGTAAAATTCGAAATTTTCTTTCCCCCTTCTCGATCGAGCCGCGTCCCGACTCTTCTCCTTACGTAATTCTAAAATGCTGAAAAGAGAAAAAAAAAAGACAAAAAAATTAGATAAAAGCGTTAATGCTCGAGTGGAAAACCGCGAGAAAAAAAAAACTAAATTAAATTTTTAAAAAGAATTTAAGGCAAAAAATAAAGTTATGATTTTTTTTTTTATTAATGTAATCATGAAAAAAAAGTTGAGAACGAACTCATTCAACCGGGAAAAAAAACTGACTTAATAAAGCAAATAAAAGGAATCATTAACGGGAAGAAAGTGAAATAAAAAAAATGTAAATGTGGCGACTAATAGCCACTTGTATTCAATTTACTTGAGCCGGGGAATATCGTTTTTATTCCCTTTTCAACGTTAATTATCGATTCACTTACGATTTTGAAAAGAAAATCAAGAAGAAGAAGAAGAAAAAAAAAATTACATTTTAGCAGAAGTTTTCAGTCGAAGATGAAAACTTTGTGTAGGAATATTGTATTTTAATATTTTGACCAGTATTTTTTTAAAATTGTTTTTCGGTATTTTTTAATAAAACATCAGTAAAAATATCAGTGATATAAATTCAGACTGCCATTCAAAAGCCAAAATTTGAACTAATAAGAAGTTTTTAAGGTCACTAATTTCAAATCTGACGTTAAAATTTGAAAATTAAAAATGGCGGATCCAATATGGCGGGAATTTTTTTTGAATTTCGAAAATCGTCTTGAATTTGGTTATAGGGGTTTTCGAGGTCGCCGATTTCGAATTTGACGTTAAATTTTAAAAATTCATAATGACGGATCCAATATGGCGGACAATGTAGAAAATAGACCGCCATATTGGATTCACCATTTTAAATTTTTTAAATTTAACCTCGGATTCGAAATCAGTGACCTCGAAAACCCCTACAACCAAATTTTCAAGACGATTTTCAAATAAATAAATAAAATTGTCCGCCATATTGGATCCGCCATTTTTAATTTTTAAAATTGAACTGCAGATTTGAAATTAGCGACCTCGAAAACTTATAATTTGATGAAATTTTTGCTTCTTAATAACATTTCCAGTTCACACCGCTATTTTATGATTCCAGACCACCGTGGGATAGAACCTAATTTGTCCAAATATTAGGGTCGAAATGAAAGCCATTTTTGAGGCGAGAGATGGGAGTGCTAATTCAGTTTTTATTTTTTTGGCAGAGAATGCTTTGTCCGATTGAAGAATCCAAAAAAGGAAAAAAAAGCTCTTTGAAAGGGCTATCTAAGGGCATAATTGTTATTTTTTTAAAAAATTTCCCAGTGGCCAAAATGACCATTTAAAGGGAAAAAAAATTATTTTCTCCATGTTAGCGTCGCCGGGCCAAAATTTCGCTGTGACAGCGAAAAATTTCGTCAAAAATTGGCCTAAGTACATGTGATTTTAATTTTTTCTTCCAACAAGAAAGTGGCCAAAAAAATGGTCAAAAGTTTAAAAAAATTTTTCGCCGCAAAAATGAGGCTGCAAACTAAAGGCTAATTAATAATGGTAACCGGGTCACCATAAGGGTTGTGCACCAAAATCAAAT
Organism: Liposcelis bostrychophila; assembly: GCA_037577465.1. Taxonomy (NCBI): domain Eukaryota; kingdom Metazoa; phylum Arthropoda; class Insecta; order Psocodea; family Liposcelididae; genus Liposcelis; species Liposcelis bostrychophila. The sequence goes on along the minus strand of CM075210.1, from coordinate 26,810,330 downwards.
TTTTTTTTGGACTTTCACCCATCGATAGGACCTAGAGAGAAGGTAAATTAGTCCAAATATTAGGGTCGAAATGAAATCCGTTTTTGAGGCGGAGGATGGGAGTGCTAATTCAGTTTTTATTTTATTGGCAGAGAATGGGTTGTCCGATTAAAGAACCCAAGAAACGAAAAAAAAGCTCTTTTAAAGGGCTATCTAAGGGCACTATTGCTATTTTTTTAAAAAATTGCCCAATGGCCAAAATGGCCATTTAAAGAGAAGAAAAAAAATATTTTCTTCATGTTAACGTCGCCGGGCCAAAATTTCGCTATGACAGCCAAAAAGTACGTCAAATATTGACCTAAGTACATGTGCTTCTAAATTTCTCATCCAATAAAAAAGTGGCCAAAAAAATGACCAAATGTTAAAAAATTTTTTCGCTGCGAAGACGACGCTGCAAACAAATTTCGCTATCAACACGCGACAGTACGCAAAAAACATATTTTTCTTTGGTTTTTTCCCCAAAGGCAAAAGTGGCCATAAAATGGCCAAAATCTAAAAAAATTTGTTTCACCACGAAAACCACGCTGGACCCAAATTTCGCCTTCACCGTGTGAAAGCACGCAAAAAATTAGCCGAAAATAATGTATTTCGCCCTGAAACTCTAAAGGGCGAAAGTGGCCAAACTTAATGCCCAAAATCGTAAAAATCGCAAAACATTTTTTTCACTGATAAGACCCGGCTGGGCCGAAATTTTGCCATCACCACGTGAAAGTACGGAAGAAAATAGCCTGGAAAAATATTTTTGCGTTGGAGAAAAAAAGGGAGAAATTGGCCCTACGCATTTTGGTTACTTTAGGCCATTAGTTTGGGCCAATTTCACAAGTTAAAGTTTTGCTGGCCGCTTTCTGGATGTCCCAAATTTTGTAATCAAAATTTTGAAGATATTTTCCAAGAGCTTTGAGAATTTTATCAATTTTTTCTCCATTAGACGAAGTTTTGGCAGCAAATATTTGGAAAAATCTTTAGCAGTATCTCTAAAGCAAAAAAAAAAAAAAAAATCCTTTAATTTAATGGAAAAATCCAATGCAATTCATCACAACTAGCTCATTTGTCCAATTTAAAACCTGCATAAAACCCGACAAGACCAAAAAAAAAAAAAAAAGTAGTGTTAATGAACCTCTCCCGTAATTAAAAACACAATAAAATTTAAAATTAGGTAGCGCAAGGGGGGAAAGGATCGGAGGGGGGAGGTTAAAATTTTCCGAAAATGAAAACCGGAGAGCTACAAACCTCCATTTAAATAATCTATATTGAAGTTTCGAATCACGTATCCAGACCTTGACGTGTTTGTCCACGTTCGAGTCAATCAGAAAATTTTCCCCCCTTGGCTTGTGTTTGCCGAACGGGTCTAATATTTACTTTCGCGACATTAGAACTCCTCAATAACAATTCCCGAGTCTTTCATTTTCCTAATTTCCATCTTCATTTTCCCTTTTTCTATCAGTTTTTCATTTGATTCATAAACACAATATAATAATATTATATATATATATATATATATCCGGGATGAAATTACCTGACGGGAGATCCTCATCTAAAAGCATAACAATTTACGAACGAGGGAAAGTTGATCGGTAAGCGAAAAGGGAAGGGAAGGAAAAAAAAAACGGTCAAACGGAAAATGTTAAGAGACATCGGGACTGTCCCGAAGGGGCTATCAAATGTCTTCATATCATTAGACTTTCTCGAATTGCGTAGCTCGGGAAAAAAAAAGAATAGAAAAAAGAGAAAAAAAACGGGAAAAATTGGAAGCTGATTATTCAGTACTCGCCTCAGAAATCGGTTGACCATTCCCTGATTAAAAGAAAAAAAAAATAAAGAAGGGAAAAAAAGGAAAAAATAAAATTTATTTCCATCCCCGACAATCGGCATCTTTACATTTATTTTCTTTTATCTCTGGAAATATTTACAAGAATAATTTTTTTTTTTTCATTCTCACATGATTTAGCAGAAAGATAAAGGGGAAACGGGATTCTCCCATGGGGGTGAGAAGTGAAGGGAGGGAGGGGGTGGGGTTCGAGTGGACGAACCATCGTGTGAAAACAAAATTAAGCTGAACTTTCGGTCAAATTGGTTCAAATTGGCCTCTTCTTTTCTTCAGTTCCTTTGGGGTTTTGGTTTCCTTCCGTTTTTTCTTTTCTTTTTTTTTTTTTTTTTCCTTTTTACCCCCATCCTCCTCGAGTTTATTAGGTTATCTTTTTTTTTTTTTTTTCTTTCACTTCCGACCTTTAGATCTTTCTCACTTGTAAGAATTATTTCGAGTCGGAATGTTAATTGAAGAAAAGAAAAACTAAAAAAAAAAAAAAAAAAAAAAAAAAAAATAAAGAAGGGAAAAAAAGGAAAAAATAAAATTTATTTCCATCCCCGACAATCGGCATCTTTACATTTATTTTCTTTTATCTCTGGAAATATTTACAAGAATAATTTTTTTTTTTTCATTCTCACATGATTTAGCAGAAAGATAAAGGGGAAACGGGATTCTCCCATGGGGGTGAGAAGTGAAGGGAGGAAGGGGGTGGGGTTCGAGTGGACGAACCATCGTGTGAAAACAAAATTAAGCTGAACTTTCGGTCAAATTGGTTCAAATTGGCCTCTTCTTTTCTTCAGTTCCTTTGGGGTTTTGGATTCCTTCCGTTTTTTCTTTTCTTTTTTTTTTTTTTTCCTTTTTACCCCCATCCTCCTCGAGTTTATTAGGTTATCTTTTTTTTTTTTTTTCTTTCACTTCCGACCTTTAGATCTTTCTCACTTGTAAGAATTATTTCGAGTCGGAATGTTAATTGAAGAAAAGAAAAACTAAAAAAAAAAAAAAAAGAAAAAGAAAATTGACCCTCCGAAAAATATTCTTATCGATTGCTGACCAAAAAGCTGTGCGATAATAAAATCTGTTAGCGTAGAGCGGACGGAGAAAAGGAAACTATCCCCAAGGGCGCATAAATGTGAATAGTGTCCGTCAGATAAGATCCCGAGGAAAAAAAAAAAAAAAAAAGGGACCTTATGATTAGAACCCCGTGGAACAAATCCTAAGAAATTAAACTTCCAATACCATTGAAATCCAGACGATAATAGTTTTTTTTTGTGAGTGCGTGTGTGTTTGCAATCCCCCTGCGATTTTGATTTTACTTATTTTTATTTTTCTCACCTAAATCAGGGATCACGATGGTTTACGCTTGGAGGGACTTGCAGTTTTTAACTTTTGGAAAGCGTTTGTTTTTTTTCTCCCCCTCCTTCCCCCTTGTAAAGGTTCCCGTTTGTTGGCAGTGCGAGCGGTTGTAAGCTCGTAGAAAACTGCTTTTAAACTTGCGTATATTTCTGCGTATTTAACTGAGTTTTTGATTTCGCACTTCAGGAATTCTAGCTAGAATCCCTGGGCCCCTTAAAGAACCCCGAATTTTCAAAATCCCGAATCGGGTTTCCTGGTTTTATAAAATACGCGTTTTTCTGAACCCCGAAATTAAAAATCGCCGAATTGGTTTTCGAGTTTCATAAATTTCGGGGTTTGGAAAAACCCAATAATGACTTTTTTTAATTTCTTTTGGCAATTTTATTTTTCTGGGTTTTTTAATTCTGCGATATTAAAATTCGGGGTTTTTAAGATCGACGATTTTAAATTTCGGGGGTTTTAAAATCGGCGATATTAAAATTCGGGGTTTGTTAAATTCGCCAACTTCCTATTACGGGATTTTGAATTCCAGGATTTATATTGAGAATTTTAAAATTACTGTATAGTAAATAATTTGGCATTTAAAGGCATTTTTCGGCATTTTTAAAAAAAAAGTTGTAACATAAAGGTTTTGAGCCTAAAAACTTAGATGGACGCGGAACCTGCACTTACCCTGAGTTTTTAAAGTAATATTTGTGCAAACATATAGTTGGACTCCGGATTAGACTTAAATATGTGAAACCACCGCCGGCTGCTAGCCATCCCCATAGGCGAGAAAAGAAAGAGGCCGACCGAAAAAGTCCACCAAAGCTCTTCTCGTCGATTAAGACAAAATAACGTACTATTTATAAAAAATTTATTTTTAAATAATTGTTGTATAAAAAAATGCTGCCCTTCGATTATTAATTACTGCCACTCTGCAACTTCTCTAAAATGTAAAAATTTACTGCCCAAAAAAAAAATTAATCCCCTGCCAATTTATTTAAAAAAACTGCCCCATATTTAAATTTACTACTGCCAATTTTATGGAAAAAAAGCTGCCCTACCCATATTTTTTTACTGTCCCATTTATATAGTCGTCTTAAAGAATCTATGTTTTAAAGTTTTTCACCGTTAAATTTGGACTCATTATCTATTTCTTTTCTTTTTTTTTTTTAACATTGATTCTTGATTTTTTTAGCATGTATACCGAAGGAGGAAGCATTGTCATCGAAGATGATGACATCACCGAATTACAAAAAATTTTTTCTAATCCTGCTATTGGGTCGTTCGCTTTAAAAGGCCAAAAAAATTTTTTTGCCAAATCTTTTCGGGTATGTATATACAATATACAGTCGAGTTCGTTTATAACGTAATCCAAGGGACTGGCACTTTTTCTACGTTATAACAGAATTTACGTTATTACCGGATTCGTTATAACCGAACTCGACGGTTATTTGTAAAATAGAAAGCAAGGAGCTCCCAATTTCGAAATGGTGATCAATTTTTTTAATCATACCCTTTCTCCTTTCTACACGGAGAAAAAAGTTCGGTTTCTGTTACTGAAAGTTAAGTTGGGTCCTGTGACATTTAAACATTTGAGTAGATAATACCGAAAATTTAGTAATTATTACTAAGAGTTCGTAATGTTTCGTAATGATTAATAACGTTTAGTAATAATTACCTAATTTTTTTAGTATTGTCAACTCAAATGTTTAGATGTCACAAGCCCCAACTTAACTTTCAGTAACAGGAACCGAACTTTTCTTTCCGTGTAATTTCCTCACGTATATTTGTAATCATATTTTTCATTCAAATCTTACTTTTAATTTTTTCAGGCAGCTGTCGCTGGAGCAGGTCAACGGCATCACTTGATACCTCGAAATAAAATTATAGAGATGATAAAAAAAAAAAAAAAGCCTTCCATCTTTTAAAAGTGCTTTGACAGACTACATAAATGCTCCGGAAATGAAAAGTATTATTTTCAATCATTTTGAAATCGTACCCAGGATCTCCCCTCAAGTTCCCAATTCGTCACTTCACACACAAAACAAAACTTTCAGTTAAATCCAAAATTCCATGCGCATTTTTTGGTCGAGGCTCTTTTATGGTGTCCGAAAAATTTAGTCAGCGGTCCTCTGTCAAAGAAAAGGGCACATGATCCTCTCGGAGATTTTGACGAGGAAATACTACAAGCACAATCGATGGCCTTCCAAAAATGGAGAAAAAGATTTAAGGTACAGCAATCGTTCACGGAAAAAAAAGTTCGGTTCCTGTTACTGAATGTTAAGTTGGGTTCTGTGACAACTGAACTTTTGAGTTGATGATACCGAAAATTTAGTAATTATTACTAAACGTTGTTAGTCATTACGATTTCGTAGTAATAATTACTAAATTTTCGGTATCATCAACTCAAATGTTCAGTTGTCACAGGACCCAACTTAACATTGAGTAACAGGAACCGAACTTTTTTCTCCGTGTAGCTGAATTCAACAAGATAGTACCAGCCCGCCCAGTACAATGGGTAGTAAATGATGATGGGAAGTTTATTGTTAAGGTAAGAGATTTTTTCGTCATGATGAAATCTTGGTGATTAGTTACACTAAAAAAATCGTTTTTTATTTTCACATAGAGGGACATCCATCCAATGCGAAAAATAAAAATCAGAAAATTATGCATTGGCATTGGCATGTGCGCTGTGGCACATTCAAATCTGTACGTCAGAGCCAAAAGGTTCAATATGCAAATTAAAGATGTCCGCTAAACGTTGTTTACCCATAACAAACGGCCATCTTGAATTTGCATATTGAACCTTTTGGCTCTGACGTACAGAAATTTAAAAATTCGTGTTTTTCGATTCAACTTAACCGTCAGGTCATATAGAATCAAGAAAATTTCTGGATTATTTATTTATGACTATCTATGACTAGTATTTCTGTACTAGGCAGGTTAACTGATATACTCTCTTGAACCGCTGCCTGAGCCGGTTTTGAGCTGCAACGGTTCAAAAGAGTATATCTCCATGCACGACTGTGATGGTCATAGCTCAGTTTAACTGCCTAGTAGCATAAATAATATTTATGACTGACTTCCAAACTAAAAGTACTCAAGGTATTTCGAGTTTTTAAGCCCGGTGTGAACGTATAATTTAAAAAAAAATTAAAACCTTTTTCAAAAAAAAAGGCTTATTTCGAGTCTTTATCGGAACCTCGAATTTTCCAAACCCCGAATCGGGTTTCGGAGTTCATAAAATGCGATATCGCGAAAAAACGATATCGCGATTTCCGAACCCCGAAATTAAAATTCACCGAATTGGTTTTCGGGTTTCATAAGTTTCGGGGTTTGGGAATCCGGGGGTTATGACGCTTTTTGTTTTTCTTTCAATAATTTTATATTTCGGTGTAAAAAATTCGACGATAATAAAATTCGGCGATTTTAAATTTCGGTGTATGTTAATTCGTGTTTTTTAATTCGGGGCCTGACAGCCCCGATTTCAAGCGTCAGGACTTGTTTACGAGTTGGCAACCCTATTAAAAGCCCCGAATTAAAAACACGAATTTAATTTGATTTGTTAATTTTTTTTTTCAGAGATGATTACATCTAGAGAGTGTCAAACTTGAATAGGGATTTGCGCAGCTGTATTCATCTTCTCAAACAGAGTGAGTATGGCTACGCTTTTGAAATTTTTTTTCAACAGAAACCAATTCGGTAATTTTTAATTTCGGGGTTTGGAAAATTCGGGGTTCGATAAAGAACCCCTTATTTTAAACGTATTTTTAAATTCCAACTTTTAACTTTGCTTTACAAGATTCTGAATTTATCGACTATGAAAATAAGATGATTCAACCGGTATTGGGCCTATTCCGGCAAATCGGAACAGTCAAAGGTGTAAATTTTTGCAATTTATAGAATTCTGATTAAAAGTACCATCAAGGTCCATTACCAGACAAATGGTGCTAAAATAAAGCCGCAATTTAACGATGTTGGAACATAGAAACTTGTTGGCAACCTTTTTAATTTTTCATTTTCTTATGTTGCGCAACACGTTTCGAAGCTGAGACATGTTGGCAACATGTTACTGCGACATGTTTCGTCGGGAAATTGCGGCCAAAAAAATTTTGAGAAGCGATGTATTTGAAAATTTTTAAAATAAGAAATCAGTCATATATCAACTGCTGAAAGACCTTTACGTTGCTCGGAGCTCAAATCAAATGCTCAGGATTTGAGTGAAAACCCGAAAGGGATTTCTCATGTTCCTCAGCACCTTCGAAGAGGAAAAGTCCCTGAGACGAAGCAAGAAAATCTCATTCACGAAAAGCAAAACTCTCCAAACCGTAAATCTAAAATCAACATTTTTTTTCTTTTTTTGGTTAAATAACCCAATCTCTGCTAGTTTCAACATCCTTTTTCTCGTTTTGGTTTTCCAAACGACTTCCAATCGTTCGAAAGCATAAAAAAAAATACCACCGGACGTAATGCAATGAAAATCGAAAAGAAAAAAAAACAAAAGAATTACGAGCAACGACCGGAAGGAGATTGGAGAAAAGATCATACCGGCCGGAAATGACGGCTACCTGAATGAACGTGACTACGGTAATCTATGTCTCTTCTTTTTACGACAATGAAATGGAAAAAAAAAAAAAAAAAAAAATTCAAACCTTTTTTTTTCTTTCCTTCTTCCTGAATCCTCTCGGAAACCCGTCCCGATTTTTATTTTAACATTCCGCAATCGTAGAAGTTTAAGATCTTTTCGGTCAAATTTATTGCCGGATTGCGGTTAGGTTAAAACAAAAAAAAGGGGAAGAAAAAAAAATTCGGATTGTCGGATGCGGCTATTTTGCGCTAAAAGGATTTTTTTACGAGGTGGTTTATAGCGCTAAAGGTAATCGGGTATCAGGGAAAAAGTCAAATGAGTATTTTGTGCTTAGTAAACAAGAAAAAAAAATTCTCACTTTAGTGAATTGGGACTCGTAGTAAAATATGTTTACAACTTCTCGATTTTTACGAGAACGGGAGGGAGGCAAAGAAAAAAAAAAAAAAAAAAGAAAAGGAGGAATATTGACGAAAAAAAAAAACACGGTACAGCAAGAAGCGGAATATTATTTCCTGTTAAAAACGTTAACAGTCTAGACACGTAAACTCCTAACGCTATGACAGAATCGTAATTTATATTTTTTCTTTGGGGACTTATGAAGAAAATCCCGAAAGTATTTTTCACAGTTTCTAAAAATTATTATTTTTTTTAACGACAAAATGAAAAAAAAAAGACACAAAAGCAAGCAATTTGTAAATTGTGCAGAAAAATAAAATTATAACGTGCAAAAAATAGTCAGAAAAAAAACATGCCCTGTCTGTTGGTGCGACATTGGGGCACAAGCATCGGCCGGTACGAACCAAGAATGCGTGAACGCCGGGCTCATCCCCAAATTCATGTTGAGATCCGGCCTAGTGAGTCCCAGGTTCATGTTCATTCCTGCTTGATGACGCTGAAAAGACGAAGTCACGGCATAGTCCATCGCGACCGCTTGATACGGCAACATTTTTTTTTTTTATGTTATTTCACCGAACCGACCGGAAAAGAAAAAAAAATGAAACAAAAAAAACACCCGCGCAAAAATCCTTTATTCCGGGATATATTTTACTCGAAAACAAAGAAATTCCAGCTGCAATAAGAGTTATTTCACGTATAGGAAAAGCATCAGGTTTAGGACGATTTCCAGGGCGAACCTAAGAAGGCGAATAAATATTTGAAAGCTCCATTAGATATGCTAATCTTTTTATAGTCTCACCGTTCTGGATCATAAGAAGACCTAGTGCGCCATGGAAAACGATACGGGACCCCCCTTCTTCTAAGAACGAAGAAAAAAGATTTCTGCGTAATCTTAGAAGACCGCGCTTCCTATTTAAAACTCCATAGCCACCTCGGCCATCTTAGGGTAAAAATAAACGAAGTTAAAGCGCTTGTCAAAGGCGTCGTCTTTTTCGCCGCGAAAAGCTTTTTCCAAAGCTGGATAAGCTAAATAGAAAATTTAGGTGCAAGGTATGGGGACTTCAAGGACGTTGTGGGAAGAGCACCGTCCCGGAATTGAAATGACGAAACGTAATAACTCACAACAATACGTAACGAGATTTCCAGGTGAGATGAGGCGGTCTTAAAACCCAAAGAGGTTTTCAAGCTTAAAAAGCTCTTTGTGGCGTTTCGCGGGGGGGAACCGGACTTGTCGGGTTTTCCCGTCGGATCCCGACGTTTTTCGAACGAGGCTTAAAAAATAAAACGAAATAAGGTGCGGAATGGAAAAGGGTGTAACGGATTCGTATGAGTTAGACGCGTTTTAATATTCACGGCCGAAACGTGAGACGCCTAGACAATCGCCGAGCGTCGTGGTTGGCTTCAAAACGGTCCAACGGTAATTCAATTCTCATCACGAGCCACGTCATCACGTAGCTTGTGTTAACGGCCGTCAACCTATTGCCACGTTAAGTTTGACATTGATTTTTTATAACATCGATTGAATATATTTTTGGCAAAAAGACAAAAAAAAAAAAAAAAATTGTTCCTTTTATGCTGACACCTTATTAACCTAATCTTACGCCCTGAATTGACGGCCGTGAAGTATTCCAAACAAAAAAAAAAAAAATATATATAAACCAAAGAATTAGCGATCTATTGATATTCGAATAATGAAGGTGACGATGGTGGTCCTGACCATAGACGTCAATCAGCCTCCTTTGGACACGTCGTTTCTAGCTTTCGTTCGTGGCTTTTCAAACTCAGATGGACGCTATTTTTTTAAAGACGTTTCACACGAAATTCGACAAAAGCAAGGGGACATACGTGACGTCATTTTTAAAATCGACCACCAACTTCGGAACGAAATATTTAAATCGACTTCCCATTCTTCTTCTTCTTTTTTCCTCATTTCGGAATTTTTCGCAGGAGCGTACGAGAGAGAGAGAGAGATAGAAAGCAATTAAACCATTTAAATGTTTAAAATTAACCCTTAAGTCTTGTAATTGAGGTCACAAGACCACCCCTAAATATCACGAAACTCATCATTCCACTCTCTCCCCCCCCCCCCCCTCCCCCTTTTTACTTCATCTACATTAATAAAATAGATAAAAGATATTTTTCCTGCTTTATATGCTTAATTGCGAAAGTTTGAGTCGCAGTTCCTGAGGAAGGGATGTAGGTTAGTTTTACGGGAAATGGTCATAAAAATTTTAAGAGTTATGCTTGCGTGGGGAAATTCGTCGTAAACGCATTAGATTGGAGTTTAATTGAAGTCTAACGATTATGGCTTGGGAATTGTTGAGATTAACCGATGAAGGTTGGTATTTAATGGAAAATGTTCGGGGAAAAAAAAAAAAACGAAAATGGTCTAATTATTATGCGATTTTTACTCCGCCTTCTCAGTTCTCAAGAGTGAGACTCACGACAATTTCACTAGTAATTTTTCACCACGTGTAAACCTATTTTTTATAACAGGGTATTTTCAGGTATGTTTATTTTTGAAAAATTTTCAACTAAAAAATTTTTCAAATTTTCAAAAAAGGTCAAAAGTTGAAAAACATTAGTCGAAATTTTAAACCATTTGTTCCGAAGGCCTTATGCGATAGTTAAGATAAAATATAATAAATTAATTACGGCCTAATTCTGGAGTTTTAAACAAGAAAAAGCTTGAAAATGTTGCAGCATTTTTTTTCTATAGAAATTGATAGAAAAGAATTAGAAGCTGAAACACGCTTTTCAAATCGGAAACTGTTTTTAGGAGGAAAAATTGAAAAGAACGGAAAAATTTTTGATCTGAAGGCGTTAAAAAATTGCCGAAGACTCAAATTCAATTAATTATTTAGGTAATTATCCAGTAATTTATTTGAATTTAAAGAATGTTGTAGGATCGAGTTATAAAGATTTCTCTATGAAATTAAATCTCCTTATTGCGGAGACCTTCAAAGAACATTCATATTTACTTGATTCATGCAAAGATTACGATAAAGAAAATTTCGTTAAACTGTTGAACCGTACCGCTGACCCAGAAATCGTAGAAACGAGCTTACTATATTTAAGCAGGTTATTGTACGAACGCTTTGAAAAAGAAGTAATAATTTTAATTGATGAGTACGATACACCAATACATGACGCATACTTAAAGATAGAAGAAGAGAAAAAATTTAGTAAAGTACAAGATCTTTTCGAGTCTTTGCTTTCCTCCTGCTTAAAAAGCAATAATTATTTACTAAAAGGAGTTGTGACAGGCTGCCTTCGACTGGCGAAAGATAGTTTTTTGTCAGTACTCAATAACATTATGGAATACTCTGTGTTAGATGAGGAATTTGCTGATTATTACGGATTTTCAGAGGAAGAAGTCCATTTTTTACTTCAAAAAGCTGGCCTATTTGATAAAGCAGAAATTGTAAAAAGTTGGTATAATGGGTACGAATTGAAAGGGTGTGCCTCATATAACCCGTGGTCCGTTCTTAATTTTATAGTGAGAAAAGGGAAAGAAGATACCTACTGGCTAAACAGTGGCGGGACTTCATTCATCGAAAAATTTTTAACAAGAAATATTGTTGATGACTTATCCCTATTACTTGCAAATTACGTGGATAGTGAAAATAATAAATCATTGGAAAAAAAGTTAGAGAAACTTATCTCGTTTTAAGTGTTAGAAGAAGAAAAAGAAACGGTTTTCAGTTGGTTAGTTTTCGGTGGTTATTTGAATGCCACTGAAACAAAAGAAGGTATATACCAACTTAAAATTCCAAACAGAGAAATCAGAGCAGCTTTTGCTGAATTGATAACATCGGCGAGGTCTAAGGAATATGGCTTTTCCGGAAAGTCCGAAATTACTACTTTCATTAGAAGTTTAACAGATGGAAACATAGAAGACTTCTTGAATAAGTTGGCGACAACTTTTCTAAAAGCTACTAGTTACCATGATCTTATGAGAGAGATTTTTGATTTCCAAAAATGCGGTCGCTTGGTTTAAAAACTTTAAAAGCATGGCATTCTATGACAGATTTTCCGGCAGAACGATATTAGCTTGTGACGTTATAACGTGTTCCCGCGCTTTCCGACCGTTTTGATTTACAATTTTTAATCCCCAATCCCCAACTTTAACAAATTATTGCATATAGAAAAAAAATCTTTTAAATACTTTTTATTACTCAAATAATTATTTTAATTCATGCACTTTTTTTTTTTTTTACACCAAAATTTTTCAATAATAGAAATGCCTGAAAATACCCTATTCCACTCGTGAAAAAAAATCTTTGAAAAATGAAACCTTCAACCTTGCAGTTTTTAAACAGATTGAAGGACAATATGGGCCACAAAAATATTTTACATAATTTTTTTTTTTTTTTTTTTTTTTTTTCAAACAACAAAATAAAGCACGTTCTACACAAAACGTCATAACAATTAAAAAATTTTTCGCGTCGATTGTATAATATTTATGTGGAATGTCCTCCAAAAATGGGGCCAAATATGAACATTTTTTTTGGCATCAAAAGACCATCGATTCCTATCGGAAATCGAGTAGATTACGAATTCGAAATTGAAAATTACATTTGATGCACGGTTTTTGAGCCACAGACCGAATTTAAAAACTCTGAAAAACTTGTTACGGCTTTCCGGCTCAGGCTCAAAAACAATGCAACAAAACTTTGGACCAACCAAACCAAAATTTTGGACTTTAAATTCGTAATCTGCGCAAATTTTCTGATAAAAATCGATGCCCCTTTATGCCAAGAAAGAATTTTTACTTTGGGCCCTTGGGCTTTTTAGAAATTTCAAGGTCAACGCGACACCTCAAGATGCGGTTTGAAATACCTGAAAAAATTCAGGGTTGATACTCTACCTATAAAGAAGCTTTTCCCGATACAAAAGTTTTGAGATTCCAAAAAAAAAATTGATTTTCGTAACCCCCATTTGTATAAATAATCATTTACTCCCCCATTTGCGAAAAATTCCATCGGTCAATTAATCTTTTATTGTCTTTAAATTCCAAGAAATAAATACTTTTTTAAAAAAATACAGCTAATAGGGTGCAAATTCACTATGAACATGTTGTACCAACTTGTTGGACCAACATTCCACACTAATTTTGGCGTAGGAGTAAATTCTGCAATAGTCGATTCGTTCGCTTGTCAAACATGTTGGTACAAGTTCGCCTAACATTCCAACAAGTTGGTATAACATGTTTGTCCAACTTGTTGTACCAACATGTTGGTCCAACATTCCATAGTGAATTTGCACCCTTAAGACAAAAAATGACTAATAAAATTACTGCTTTACAATAAATTTAATAAATCCAATGAGAAAAAAATTATTAATATTTATAAAATATTTCTGAAATATTTTTCAATGTTTTAAAAATATTTGCAAAATATTTTTAATATTAAATATTTGCAATATTTAAAATATTTGCAATGTTTAAAATATTTTTTTCTCATTGGGGCAGTTTGAATTAGAAAAACAGGATCTGAAAAAAACTGTCTTGATCGAGTATTGATCCAGTCTTGGTAATTTTTCCAATACTGCCCAATCTTCATAGACGTTACATTTTAGTCAGTTTTTCAAGACTGGTTTAAACGTGACACAAACTAATTTTTTCTATCAGGGTAAATCAATAAATTAAAAAAAAATAAAATAAAATAAAATTACAGGAGCCATACCTTTGGGCATTACAAAATTATAATTTCTTAAATGCGGGGAAATCAGGATAAAATAGAAAACCCAGAACATCACAATTTTCCAGAAAATGCAAACCGAAATGGAAAGCGATCCACGTTTTCCTAACATCAAATGCTACAAGAGTTGAGGATCAAGAACCCCAATCGAAAATCGATGGAAATAAGATAATTCGTCATTCATTCGATTCTTCTTTTCTTGAATTAATTAAATGACAGTTCTCAGACGTAAAATCTTAATCATTGAAACGCATCAAAAAGATGTAAATTGAGAGGTACCGATTGGCGATTCTGATTTCTTTATCATTTCTTCTTTTTTTTTCTAAGTACAATGGACAGAAATCAGATTGAACCCTTTTGAAAAAAAAATAAAGTTATTTTAAACGGTTCACTATGACGTCCGTCAGTTGTCTTCAAACTAGATAATTACCAAACGGTCACGGACGAACAGTTGCTACCAAAACAAATCGAGAATTTAAACTTTTTTGTTTAATTTCTCGGTCTGCAGATGTAAATAAGATTTTATTGTGGATATCTTTTTTTTTTCCATGGCCCATCTTTAAAACGAATTTATATAGTTAAAGGTCGCCATTTTGAAAAATTTAGTTCTCATAGATCCATCAATCGATTCATGAAAAACTTTTACGCCACGGGGTTCCCAAACCCACCCTGTTGATTAACTTCTATTTACTCAGAATTAGGAGAAAAGAACCCTTATTTTCTCTTTTGTGGCTATTCATCCTTTTGATTGGTAATATTGTCTCTATAAATCGGGACGAAAATATCTTCTTTTTTTTTCTTTTTTTTTTTTTTTTTTCCTGTTTTAAATTTCCCGCCAAATCGAATTAAACGGAAAGAGAGAACAAATAGTAACAGACTCCCCGTATCATGAAATAAAATAAACAAAGAAAATGATAATCCAAACAAGAAAGAATCATAATGAACTAATTGGTAAGCCAATACAAATGCAATTAAGAAGGGGGAATTAAGGGGAAAAAAAAATTAATGTAAGGATCCGGGGGATGATTAGCTGACTACATCGCTGACAGCTTTGATGAGGAGGGAATCTCTCAACCTCATTTTAAAAACAGATTTAAATAAATTTTTTTTTCTTTCTTAAAAAAAAAAATGTCTTTTTTTTTTTGCATTTTTTTTCTTACCCTCTCGGCCACTTTTGAGTGTATCTGAGAAAAAAAAAAAAAAAGATTTATGCGACGTCTTGAATCCTTTTTAATAACATTTTAAATGTAAGTAGTCGACTCCGTAATAATGATAATAATTTCCATTATTCAACGCTACCCCCTGGCACGGAGGGGGGGGGGGGGGGGGGAAGAAAAAAGGAAAAAAAAATTGTAGATAATTTTTGGGGAAGGTTATTGTTGTAAACAGACTGTCAGAAAATGGGTGGAATTTAAATGAGCCAAGAAGTTCGGAGGATGGAGGGGGAGGGGGTGCGGAGCTGCCTTCAAGGGATTCCAAAAGATT
>CM075210.1:26721264-26793975 GCA_037577465.1 Liposcelis bostrychophila | reverse complement strand
ACTGAATTCGTTTATGATTCTATTTTACAAACTATTTATTTTTGCTCCGTATCGCGTGGCTCCATTCAGTCTGCTAACGATCTCTTTTTCAAATAAGAAAATTAGCATAAAAGAAATAAAATATCCTGATCTCGAACTCGCAAAGGTAAACTTCTTAATTAATTACTAATATTATAATGATATACTAATATCGCATTTACAATTCGAAAAAAAAAAATAGTAACAGCTCGTTAAATATAGTATAGATCAAAAGATTATCTTCCGTTAGATTTTGGGTTAAAGATAAAAAAAAAAAAAAAAAAATTAGCGGGGTATGAAAGTAAAAAAAAAAAGATCGGAAACGAGCAACTTGTTAAAAAAAATCTTCCAACAGTCCAATCTTCCAATTTACTCCTGACTTGATATTCAATTAGACTTTATTATAAAATTCGTGCCCTCTTTAATCTTTATTACCGCAAAATTGTTTTGTAAATTGTTCTGATTCGCTCTTTTTTGTGTTTTTATTTTTTTTTTGCTTGTTCTATACCGATAAGTGGGCATCAGATCGTTTAAATTTTTTTTCCGGTATAAGTGTCAATCATATGTGAATATTTTTTATTATGAAATATGCGGGGGAGTCGACTAAGTATCTCTCCGGCTGGTTCTATGGCCTTGTCGTGTGGTTTCGATTAGAATCAGCATATTGTGGGCTTTCTCCTCGAGGTATCGGGACAAAATTGTCAGCTCAGTTCCTGCATGTGAATGTTAGCTTTTTTATTTTTTTTTTTTTTTAATTTTTTTAAATGCTTTAGCGGGTGAGGGGAGGACCCCAAGTGTTCTATAACAATATGCTTTTGTCGACAGCCCTACCCCACCCCCGTTCGGCACTGGGCTCTTCAGCTCTTCCCCGGCTAATTTTTTGATTTTCTTTCATCACTACTGCTGCTTCTCCATTATGGCTCAAAATTAATTTTACAAAATTAATTTTATAAAATTATTGGGAATAATGCTTTTATTTTACTAATCGAACATGAGGATGACAAAAAAGAATAAGAAATCTGTAAAAAATAAATATGTTATGAAAAAAGAAAGAAAAAGCGCATAATTTCCGGTAATTTTATAAAATTAATTTTGTAAAATTAATTTAGGACCATAATGGAGAAGCAGCATACTTCCCTACTTATTACAGCCCGTACGAAAAAGTGAAGCAGAAAGTGTATAAAATTTTTGCAAAACAAATGCAAAACATAAAAAATGCATTATTTTTGTATATCATTTCTACAAAAATTTGGACGGACATATGCACAATTTTTCAAAGTTTATGCATATTTTTTTAAGCACCAAAATTTGAATATGCATAATATTTTCGTTAAGGCGACGCAGGAGTGATTCATTTTTTTGAACACCCTATACTTCGAAAAACGCTAATATTAACGTTTTGGAGCCATATATCAAAATTCTGCTTCCGAGCAACAATTCTTATCAATCTTAGGCACCTTCATGAAAAATTCCATACGTGACCGTACAGCACTTTTTTGGGAAACCTTAATCCAGGATAAATTTCCGGGAATTTATAGTAGATTAAGGCTTCCTAAAAAAGTGCTGTACGGTCAGGTATGGAATTTTTCTTGAAGGTGCCGAAGATTGATAAGAATTGTTGCTCGGAAGCGGAATTTTGATATCTAGCCCCAAAAGGATAATATTAGCATATTTCGAAGTATAGGGTGTTCAAAAAAATGAATCACTCCTGCGTCACCTTAAGGTAAAGCACTTGGGTTTTCCTATTGCAAATTTATTCATAAATTATGTATAGTTTATATATCATTTATATATAAACTATTTATATATAATTTATATATAAACTATTTGTATATATTTATATATAAACTAATTTATATATATATATATAAATATATAAATTATACATAATTTATATATTTATATATATATAAACTGTTTTTTATCATTTACAATTTATTATATTTATATAAATGATTTATAGTTATAATATATACAGTTTATAGTATGATTATAATTTATAATATAGTTTATATTATATATAATCGATATATAAACTTGCCATAGAAAAACCCAAGTGCTTTACCTTAACCAATATTTTTAAGCATGAAAATCTAAATATTTATAATTTTTGCATAATTTATGCACATAATTTTTTAAATCATAAAGCAGGAAAATTTCCGAATATTTATGCTTTAACTTTTTTTTCCATTTTATGCACAATTTTTTTTCCATTTATGCATAATTTATGCATAGTTATATTGGAGGATGAAAAAACATTTTCCAATAAGAAATTGGAGTTCTTTGTACATAATTTATGCATTTTTTATTTACAATTTATTTATGTGTTTTTTAAGTCGTGTCTCCATTAGCGATTTATCCGACCACCGGAAGTACTTTACTTTCGAACACTAGGAAAAAACTCGAACTTGAAAATAAAAATGGCGTATTCGGTATTTTGTTTTTGTTTTTCGCGTGCGGGATATTAAAAAAAGTGATTTATTGTTCCTATTCCTAAGATTCTACAATCAATTTTAAAAAAAGTGTTTTTCATTAATTATTCCGCGGAAAAGTCAACTCAAAAACCACAAAGGAAAAGCAAAAAAGAAATTCAGTACTTCCGGTAATCGGATAAATCGCGAATGGAGACACGACTTTACATAATTTATGCATCTCTTTTAAGCACCAAAATTTGAATATGCGTAACATTTTGAGATAAAGCTTTACTATGAAGGAGATATCGATATTGAAAATTTTTCTTTACTCGGAATCGGATTCTGAGCTTAAAACTGATAAGAAAACATGTGCCGCAGTCCCGGATTCGAATCTTGGATTGGGGGCCCCAATACCCCTTTAAGGAGTTTACCCTCCAAGTTGGGGGTACCTCATAAATTTTGTAATTCAATGCTAATTGATATTTGGGGTAAAATTATGTTTTTTTTTCAACTTCTCTAGAACGGCGCCATATGAGGAAAATTTTTTCGCCAATACTGTAGATCGTATGTACAAATCTCGAGTCGGGAAAAATGGAAAAAAAAAGTTGCTTGAGTCTCCAAAATTCTCAGACCCGAAAATTGCCAGGAAAATCCACAAAAAAAGGGAGAAAAAATTCTCGAGAAAAAAGTTTTAAGTAATAAAGCTCCATCCTATCGCGAGAAATCCCGATTCGGGATTTTTTCAAATTAGAGAAACTTTGATTTTAATTTTTGCAAATTTTCCACTATTGCAACGACCAGAATTTCTTAAACCACTTTTTTTCCCCCGATGGTTTCTTTCAAATTAGAAGCAAAAATTCGACCATGATTTTTTTTTAAAAGTTTTTTTGAGGGTTTGAATTTGACATTTAACCGATCTGACAACGCCTTTTTTTTGACAAAAAGTCTCAAAAAAACAAATATTTGCTTGGCTGAATGTACAAAAAATATTTACAAAATATTCCCTATTAAATATTTTAGAGGTCGCTACGAGATAAAAAAAAATGGATCATTTTTTTTTTCTTTTGTAGAAAAAAGCATTGCCATATGACGATTGAAAGCATTCATTCCAGGAAATTTACAGTGAAAATTAATTTTTGCATGCGGGGAAATGTTTTGGTTTTAGTAGAATGTTTGAACATAGAATGGAAAAGCGTTTCAGATCAGCGCTTGTAAATTTATAATAAAAAACCGAACAAAGATATAAGATTCTTAGGAATTTAAAACATCACCTAAGCTTCTGAGCTAAAGCTATAGCTATAACCAAGGCTAATAAATAAATGACCACAATTTTAACGAAAAAAAAAAATGCTAAAAACATTTTATAAATTCCTCATACTCAGTATGCTCCCACTTAACAACTCATAATTTTTTTTTAAAAAACAGAGGAAAAGTTTGATTGGAAATGTTTATTACTTTTTACATTTATTGGCATTCCTCAGAAATAAAAAAAAAAAACTGTCGTGGAAAAGATTCCTGATCGAAAAATTCCGAGAATATTAACAATCGATGATTCAAACCTAAGTGACACTGCGTTATATCCGGGTTAAAATAAGGACGATTATGGGATTTTTAACGGGACCTTCGAAAAAACCGCGAATAACCGAGGGCCTTATAACCGAGGTTGAATTGCTTGTATTTTCACAAAAATTTAAAGGCATTCTAATTTAATGCCGGTTAGGGTGGTCCCCCGTTATTTTGCGAATTTTCGAATTTCGGCGAACGAACCACCTAATTTTTTTACATAGTAACCGAATGAAGATTCCCTGAATTTTTTCAGATTTTTTGGACGTCTTTAGCCATGTCGCCTAAGACCTAAAAATTTCAAAATAAGGATCGAAAAGTAAAAAATTTTATTTTTATGCAGATTACGAAAATGTGGCTAGGATTTATTCATGACCGACGATTACTGTGCCAGAGGACAAAAATATGAAGCATTTCGCAAAAAATTGTAGCTATAGCATATTTTGCTGATTTTTTTACTTATTTTGGTCTCTATCGTCAAAACCATATGAATGCATAATATGTGCAGTATAATATATTTTTCTGATCTGCATAAAAATCTGATTAGAAAACCATCATTTTTCATAAAAATAAAAGTTTTTTATTTTTCGCTCTTTATGCCCAAGTAACATTGGTTGGTTGAATAACCATCCCAGCAACGTTGAATTGCGACGATCAACGTCAGAGCCCAAAAATCAACCTTCGATTAAACGAACGTTTTTTCAACTAGGTTGAATAATACTACAAGACAACGTTAACTACTAACCAATACCCGGGCAGTCGGTTTAAATAACGTCTAATTTCGTTATGTATATTTTAATGTTTAGCTTATGGGAAAAGTTTTCCCGGATTTTGGAAAAGTCAAAATATAAAATCGCAAAATCTCAACTTGAGGACCTTTAACAGGTCTATAAAAAAATACTAATAGTACACAAAAATACCTGGAATCTGATTTTTAAGACAAAAAATTAGGTATTTGGCGTACAGTTTGCTTTGCTCTTTTGCACTATATATAGAAGTTCCAAATTTATAATAGACAGGTAAAATGTAGTGTTCCGTAATACTTACGGATAAGTTCGCGTTATGATAATGCTTATTTATAGAGAAAAAGATACAATACTCTTCATGTTGGTGCGATAATAGTCATATCAAAATGCATTATTTTTTTTTTCTTTTCTTTTCTTTTCATAGTTGGTTTATAGTCAAGGGCGTAGTTGAATAAACGTTTTTTCAACCGTTGCCAGGACCGTTATTTAGGCCGGACATTTCAACGTAAAAATACCCGTTAACGCCGACCGTTTTTTGACGTTGGGGAAAAACGTTGCTGGGATGGTTATTCAACCAACCAATGTTACTTGGGTGGGAATTTCGAAATTTTTAGGTCTTGGGTGACATGGCTAAACGAAGTCCAAAAAATCTGAAAAAATTCAGGCAATCTTTTTTCGGTTACTATAAACAAATTAGGGGGCGCGTTCGCCGAAATTCAAAAATTCGGAAAATAAGGGCCACCCTAATATGTAGAAAACTTTTACCATTTTTTTTTTTCTTACTTAAAATTCTTTTAGCGAGTTCAAATTATTAAATTTGGTCAAATTTAGCAACGAGATCACTTCTAATAACTTATGTATGTCTTTTTAAAAAAATTAGACTGGGCCGAGACTGGAGACTTGGGATTTGATACTTCGATCCCTGACCATATTCTTAATTTCCGGGTTTTTTTGGGTCAGAAAATGTTCCATCTCGAAATTGACATAAAACTAGAGGTTGAATTTCTCGAGATATTTATAAATTTAAAAATCTAAAAGCAAAAGCTTTTTCTAGCAAAAAATCGAGATTTTAATTATTCCGGAGAATTAAGAATGAGTTTTTTTTTCGCAGTTATTTAAAAACTCTTGAAATTTTCTCAAAAAATTCTTGCCACGAGAAATAAATTTCTTGAGGTACAAGACTTGAAAAATTTTTAAAATAGTAAAAAAATCTTTGATTGAAATATTTGAAAATAATGAGACGGAAATATACTTGAGACTACCCTCTAATCAAAACTTGTTTTATAACTCTGATAACCGGCATTTCAATGTTGATAAAAAAATTCTTAAGCCGAAAATGGAGACTCTGGTTTTGAAAATAAATACCGGAAAAAAAAATTTTTTTGAGGAAAAAATATTGCATCTGCGGTGTTTTTTTTTTTTTTTTTTTAATTTTTTTTTCAAAACCTTGACGTTCAAAAGCCAGCAAATGACGATTTCCCGGATTGCAATCCCCGCGATTTAGGTTTTTATCCCGATGAAACATTATCCGAAATCCCTGAAATAATCGCTACTTGGGACTTTTGAAATCCCTCATTTGTATTTGAAAGACCTAAAGCTTCAAAAAAGGTTTCAGTCTTCAGTCTTAGGGCTCTTCACTGAGAATTTTAAATTCTTGCTCAACAGCTAAAAAGACTTTTTTCTGCCAAAAATAAGGCAGGTTTCGGAATTAGAAAATCAAAGTCTCGGGAATCTTAATCCCGGAAATGACAATTTTTAAAAAAATTCAAAAACTTTGGCTTCTGTCAAAAGTATAAATTGACGCGACATCCTTGTCAAAAATTAAATTTGGCAAAATCAGGATCGGAAAAAAATGTATTGATCCGAAATGTTCTAAATCCCGAATATTGACCGATGACGAGAGCCAAGAAAATGGATCATGAATCCAGTTTTGATTGGTATTAGATTTTTAATCCTTTTCCCCCGGATTGATCCAGTTCGATTCAATTTATTGTTTTCGATAAGAACTAAACGTTTGTCTTCGAGAACTCTCGCACCGGGATTTTTCGGGACTCCAGATTTATTTCCAGAAAATTTTTCTCGAGCTTTTTGGAAGTTTTCCGACTTTTTTAAAAGTTTTCATGGCAGTGCTCGAGATCCGAGAATTTTTTTTTTTTACATTTTTTCCTACTCGTTTTAAGGTTTTTGCATTCAGTATTCCCGAATTCCCGGAAAATCCTAACGCCTAATAAAAACCTACCAAACCCAAAATTTTTTTTGATCGTCCATTAACTAGAAAAACAAATTATTAAAACCGACCAAAGAACATTAAACTCTTGACAGACTTCCTTATCAGATTATTTAACAAAATGTTAATCCTTTAACATAAAAAAAAAATTTTATTTAAGCCAAAGCAATCCCTATTTGATGAAACCCGGTTTTAACATCAAATGAAGTCCCAAAGTTCAGCATCGGAACTTAGCCCCGTTTTAAAAAAATCTTTAAACTCCCTTAAAACGCATTCTTTTATTTCAAAGAAGTTAGAAAAAAATGAAAAGAATACTTACAAACTTGTGGAAATACAACATGTCCAAAAACGCTTCCTTTTTAACAAAAAATAAATAAAAAAGACCGAAAACAAAAACAAAAAAATTAATCCACTCTTTAAAACGTTATCACAATTTTTATTTTCCTTTTAAAATGCAGTCCACGTGTTTATTAAAATCCCTCGAAAAGATAATGTAACTCATGTGAATGTACAGAAGACACTGATCAACTCTCTTAACATTTCACTCTGTTCAGTTATCAAATGCAAAAAAAAAAAAAAAAAAACTACTACTTTTTTTCTCAACAACATTGCGACTATGTTTATCATTTACTTTCTTATAATTTTTGCTTTGGAATTATATTTATCATCATTATTATTATTATGATTGTAAAGTGCACTGCCTCATATACCGTATATACTAGTCAGGTGGGATTTTGATTTGTAAACGAAATTAATGCGAAATCACAAGGACGCTTCGATTGATAAAAAAAAAAAAAAGAATTGATCGATACCTTAAGGGCTTTCGGAATCGGAATCGATTAAAAAAGATATTTGAATTCATTAATTTTTTTTTTTTTTTTTTTTAATGGGCCTAATGAACACCTCTATTTGATGGAAGGCAGTTTAAATATCGATAATGCAACTTTCATTCATTAACAAAGGTTAAATAATTTAATTAATGAGGCTTTCCCTAAGGATTCATATATATGCGATTTTTAGGTCGTATAAATAATTTTACATATCGTTTAGACCTTGTTAATTATTATCGTTCTGAGAAAATTTGTGTCATATTCGTGTTTGCATTTTTTATGCGTGATTTTCGCACGATTCAAAAACCGTTGCGTTTTGTTGTTTCGGACAGACGATTGTTTTCCGGAATTATAAGTTTCTTAGAAATAATAGAGAAGTCACATGTTTTGAGATGGCTCCATCGTTTAATTGTGCTACGGGAGATAGGACAAAAAGCGTAATTTTGACTTAGTAAAAAAACGGTTAACCCCCGAAAAGAGAAAAAACAAAAATTTGAATTTGAATGCCCGCCAAAACGGAACGTGAAGGATGGTGACGTCATCTGCCTAAAAGTGGTTGTTCGTTTCTGAAACTCTGAACGGCATCGATCGATGCGTAATGTTTACAAACAAGACGTGTTCCGCTTCCAATTCGATATCTCGCTTCGATACAGGCAGACGACGTCACACCAATAAAAACATCGTTAAAGGAGTGATCACGTGACAAAAACTTTTCCTGACTTTGTTTTTCCTTTTATTTTTTTTAATTTGATGAAAAATTTTCACGGTTAAATATTCGTTTTTAATTAAGGACATGCTATACATTATTTTCCAGCGAAAATCTCATAACATGTGACTTGTCTATTGCAATTGATATACTGAAAGCCTATCCCGTAAGAAAAAATGATGCAAAAATCGTATAAATTTTTTTGCGAAATAAATGCAAACAATTTATTAAAAAAATGTATTATTTTTTATCATTTTATACAAAAAATTTGGACATGCATGATTTTTCAACGTTTACGCACTTTTTTTTCAGTCTTAAATGAATGTGCATAATTTTTTTTTCAAAATTTATGCATAATTTTTTTATGCATGAAAATCTGGGTATGCGTAATTTTTGCATTCCTATGCATATAAATCTTTTTAAATCGCAAAGCAGGAAAATTTTGCAAATTCGCGTCAAATAATAACGCGCGACAGTTTATAATGGTCAGTTGGTAACATGACATTTAGTAATGCTACCAGTTGGTAACGCTGCCTTTTAATAACGGCGACATATAATAACATCGTCATTTAATAACGTGCCAAAATATAACGCGTCATTTCGTAACATTTGCCTGTTTCGAATTTTTATAACAAATTTTCTTCATAAATAGTATTTTTCTTTACAGTTGTCGAAGGTAAATATTTCAAGTACGAGACCAAGTTTACGGCTCGAGGCGAAGCCGAGGGCCGTAATTGGTCGAGTCTTGAAATTTACCTTCGATACCTGCAAAGAAAAATATTTTTTATTCCGAGGAAAACACATTTTATGGTCTATTTTTCAGTCCAAGGAATGAAAAATATTTTATTTGCATATATATATGCAGGGGCGGACAAATTTGAAATAATTGTTCCTCGTTCAGTAAAAATATCACGATTATTTATTAAGTATTTACGCACCTGCACTAAGAAAAAAATTCGTTGGTAATTTAAATTTAAAATAAAATGCACACGTGGTTTATTGCCATCCACTTTGACTAAAATTAGTTCAGCCAACCCTGTGATTTAATGATTTTTTCACGAACATTTTTAGTTAGCTTTATATAAGCTAACAATAGAGTTAGCAATAAACTTACATCAGAATTTGTAAGAAGTAAGCTTTACATAAGGCAACAATAGGATTTCCTAATTTTTTTTTTTTTTTTTTTTTTTTTTTACAATTTAGTGTTTCTTTAATAATGCATACTGCCCGCCAAATATCTATATGTTACGAAATGACGGGTTATATTTCAGGGTGTCTACTAGTCCTATATTCCTATAAAGTCCTATAAAAGTCCTATATTTTTCTTTTTGGTCCTATATACCTATAAAATCCTATAAAGTCCTATAATTTAACCGAAAAAAGTAATTTTGAGCAGGGGCACAACTGGTCCTATATTCCTAATTCAAAGTGAGCTAATTTTTCATATTTTCACTCAATTTTTCCAACAAATTTTCTCGCTCGGCCTTCGGCCTCGCTCGATTTATGCAGGTTGCCATAATTTAGATTTTTAAAGATTCCGAAAAGCGAGGAAAACCAATCATTTTGGGCTACGAACGATTCATAGTTTATGCTTTGATAATTGAAAAAGCACTTTGGGGAAATTTTCAAAGAAAGTTCAATGTTTCAGGAAATTTTTTCTTTAAATCTTGACGGCGGGGTTCCATTAGGCAATTAATTTTTAAACTAATTCCAGTTCAAATAATTTTTAAGAAGGTTTATAAAATTAAAAATTATATTTTCGATTTTATGGAATCATTTGTGGAATATTTCGGGCTTATAGAGGATTCAAAAATTTTTACGTGTAGTCTAAAAATTTTTTACGTTTATAAAATTTTAAATTTTTTAGCTCTTAGCTTGGGGCGGATTTTCTGAACTACTCATATAACCTTGGGGACTTCTGAAAAACACTTGCAGAGGCTTGAACTTTTTTTTTGATTGGGATTTTTTGATCCCAAGATTTTTTTATAAAAATGTTTTTGTAGAATTTTGTTTTACCTTTTTTAGTAATTACCCGTTTTACAAGTTTTACCTTTTTTCTTCTTCCTTCTTTATTTCTAAATTTTGGAGGACAGAATTTACCTCTAGAATTTTGTGTGCCTAAATTTTTTTCTCTTAAAAATGGCTTGTTTTGGGTCCTATATTTTTTGAAAAAATGGACCTATAAAGTCCTATAAAAGTCCTATATTTTAACTTTTATGAATCAGTAGACACCCTGTATTTTGGCATGTTATTAAATGACGGGGTGATTATATGTCGCCGTTATTAAAAGGTAGCGTTACCAATTGGTAACGTTTAATAAATTTCGTGTTACCAACTGACGGTTATAAACTGTCGCGTTATTATTTGACGCGTTATAAAGTGTCCTACAACCAAAAATTTTTTTTTTTTAATTAATATTAAACATTTAAAAAAATCTGGAATTCTTCGATACTTAAATTTTGCAAAGTTTTTTTTTTTTTTTTTTTTTTAAGTGAGCTAGATTGCATAATTTAAAGAATGCAAATCTTTTTCATTTTTGCATGTTTATTACATGAGACAAATGCTAACGTTAGATAAATAAAAACCCCTCCCCCCTTGTTAGCAAAAGTTAGAATTTTGAGTACCTCCTCCCCTCCCCTAATGTGCTAACGTGGTTTATGGATCACCCCAAGGTTTCAAAGCCGCAGAATTCGATTTCAACAGAAAAAAAAAAATTTTAAATGCAATTTTTTTTTAATTTTATACGCGCAATTATGTATTATTTATTGCTTTTAAAAAATAGGATGTCAAACGCAAATCGCTTTTTAACATTTTTTTCAAGGTAATTAATTAACTTTAAAATAATGTATTTCATTTTTCGTATAATGTAGTAATTTGCCGTTCAACATTTTAGCCCCTGATGAAGCTTTAAAAATATAGAGCGAAGCGTTGGCGAAGAGGAAAAAATTATTTAAGAGGAGGCTTCAGATATTTATTTCAATATACCAAAATAAATTTCCATGGCTTAGAACTTTTTTTTGGAGATACAAATTAGAAATCTGGCTTCGTAGCGAACTTCATAGTGATACTGGCATCTTTCCTTCAAAATTTCAGATTCTCAGGTTGTAAAGAAACTCCGGAAAACGCTTTGGAAAATATATTCCCGACATTTATTTTTGAAAACGTTTTCCGGAGTTTCTTTACAACCTGAGAATCTGAAATTTTGAAAGAAAGATGCCAGTATGAATATAAAGTTCGCTACGAAGCCAGATTTTTATTTGTATCTCCAAAAAATGTTTTAGGCCAGGAAATATTTTGGTATATTTAGATAAGTATCTGAAGCCTTCTCTTAATTCTAAGTTCCATTAATCCCGAAATCCGCTGATTAATATTGAAACCAGAGTCGGGATATCTTCATTATTTAAAAAATGTTAAACTATCATTTACTCCTCAAATTAAGGTTTGAAAAACGACGGTTTACTGGACATAAATTTAGCGAAGAACGAGAGAAGAAACTCGCCCCGTCGGAATGTTTACTGGTATTTTTTTTTATAATTTTCCGTTTTTTAAATCTCGGTGCCTTTTTTTATGTGTGTTCAAGTTGTTTAGTAAATTTAATCAAGTTTTTCAGGGAAAGGGGTTTTCAGGTAACGTCCTAGTCGAACCGATCACAATTTAAAGGCACATTACTCCGCTTCGATTTTAAAATACTTCAACTCTGCATATCAGCCTCGCCTTCTTCGTTCGATTTACCTACAGTAAACAGTCGTTTTTTAACTCTTAATTTGAGGGGTAAACCGCTGCCGCTGTAAGCGACTTCAGCGTAACTCCATTTTGTAAGGAATAGCTTCTTTCTGATGTTTAGCTTTCGTCAATAACGGTTCTATTCGATCAGTCTTCAAAATGGAGTTACCCTAAAGTCGCTTACAGCGCCAGATCGATGGTTTGAATTTTTTTTTTCCAGTTAAAATCGAACTCTGGGTTTTGAAACTATTGGGAGAAAATTGCTCAATTATTTAAAATTGCTCAATTATTTCTAATAATTTACATTTTATTAGAATAACATGCGCCTGCGCTAACTCATGGTACTTACGATAACGGTTAGGGTGCGTCCCCCCCAGCCCTATTGAGAGAAGATAAAAAAAGAAAACTCGAGAGAATGATGTGGAAAATTTTATTATAGGGAAAAGATTTGGAAAAATAGGAAATGAACAAAATTCAATTTTCTCGTGATATATTCGACAAACATATGTTAGAGCTAACATATCTGATAACCTTTCGCAGGTCATGCTCTAACTTACTGTGATCAGAGAAATTCTAGTGCAATAATGGGGCAGAGGATGATCCGAGACAAGCTAGAGGTCTTGGGATCATTCCCCCCTTAGTTGCATATTTTTTCTTTTGTATATTATTTAATACTTTTGCAAGAATCCATTTAGCCTCAAAATAATCCAAATTCAAAGCAATAAAAAGGGGTTGGCCGGTAAATCACCCAAGCATGTTTGTGGAGTGGGGGTGGGGGGGGGGGGGGGAGGTCCCCGAACATTTTCATCCAAAGTTTCGATCAGCAGATGAAGCGAAAGTCTTGACAATTGATGGGCTATATGCTGCACAAGAGTCGCAGATACTTGTGCAGCATACAGAGGCCGTGTGAGCTAATTATAAAATTATTACCGGTTAATTACAATGTTTTAATTTGTTTTACTTAACCGGTATGTATAACTTTATAATTAGTTCACATGGTTTCAATTATCTAGGATTTTTATGTGTTTTTCAGTCTGGTGTCTAGTCTGTTTCGATTTCATTACGAAAGCGAAAATAATAATTTTATCGGACGAATATAAAATCGACCATGTGCTTGTAATAAGGTTACCTTAGTTTTTTTTTTTTTTCACTTGCCATTCTATATTATTTTATTTGAATATATACCTCGCGGTTTCAGCTCAGGTTTTTTTTTCTGCTGTGCTTGTCAGAACTTGCCAGATCTTGTTAAAACTTGTCAGAGCTTGCCAGGTCTTGTCCGAACTTGTCAGAGTTTGTCGTGCAGGTTACAGGGGATTTCCTCGATTGTAATCATTTGAGGGCGGGTTTTCCACTTTAGATTTTGCTCGTAGGTCTATAAATTACCAAGATATTCGTTTTGGAAAAAATCCGAAATTTCCGTCTTATTCACAGGTTAAAGTTAAAAGTTTAAAATATTCCGCCAAAATTAATGACGGAAAAAAAAAGTGAACTTGTTTGAACAGGTATTGGCTAAAGCAATCAAGCTAAAATGGTCTCATTTGGAAAATCTCGCTTTACACACGTTTTTTTTATTTGTTTGTAAATAAAATTTTATTTTAAGATTATTACTATTTTTTTTTTTTTTTTTTTTTTTTTTTACACGTTTATCTCGTACATTTTTGTTATCTGTTCACGTTAGACGGAAAGAAATGATATCAATGATTTTTTTTAGAAATAGAAATCAAGGCAATTAATTGCGTGAAAAAATAAACGATTTTTTTAAAAATTAATTAAGATTCGGAGGATAAGGAATCTGGATAGAAAATCACGATAATTATTTCTTTTGTAATGGTCATTATTGCCGCCATTGTCGGGTCTAAGACGGATTTCTATTGTGAACTAGATTCCGGATTTGGTGAAAAAACGTAGTATTCAATAGGAAATACTCCGAAGAACGACATTTATCTGACAGACTGCTTTTTTTGTAAAACTCATATGATGTATCTTTGAGTTTTTCTTTTTAATTTTTAATGTACAAAACACTAAATTAAAGACTGTCCGTTTAATATGCAAAAAAATGATTTCCGGCCTTGATCCTGAACTAAATGCATGATAAGGATATGATTGGAATGAAGATGACAATCAGATTATGGATGAGGATGAGCATAAGCATGAGGGTGAGGTTGAGGATCAGGAACAAGATAAGGTTAGGATTAAGGATAAGGATATAACTATGTTTTTAATAATAATAATGAAGATTAGAATAAATCTGAAATGAGAATGGCGATAAGGACGAGGATATGTTTTTTCGTCATAAGCTAAGTATTGACAAAGGGGGTGAGGGGGCTGAACGACCCCATAAAGGGTTAAACTTAAAAAGGGTTACAACCCTTAAGGGTTAAACCCATAAGGGTTAAAGGGGGCTGAACGACCCCATATAAGGTTTTCAAAAAGGCTGATAAGGCATTGTTGGTTACTTGTACTTGTACATCAGGGTGGATCAAAAAACACGAATTTTTGAATTTAAAATTGTTAAAGCGTTTAGCCTCCATATTAACCCTCATTTTTTTCAAATTTTTTGGAGTCCCCACACCCGTACGAAAAAGGGATGCATAAAACTTGTATTATTTATACAAAAATTATACATAAAATATACAAAAAATTGGACATACATAAAAAATGCATGAATTATGTATAAAGAACTTATATTTTTTTATCCTACAATATGATTATACATAAATTATGTATAAAAAACTTTAACTTTTT
Organism: Liposcelis bostrychophila; assembly: GCA_037577465.1. NCBI lineage: Eukaryota > Metazoa > Arthropoda > Insecta > Psocodea > Liposcelididae > Liposcelis > Liposcelis bostrychophila. Next base: position 26,779,003 of record CM075210.1, on the reverse strand, counting down.
TAACGAATTTTTTTTTTATCCTCGGGGATGATTATGCATAAATTATGTATAAGAAACATTAACTTTTTCAACGAAAAATTATATATAAATTATATATAATTATATATTAATTATATATTAATTATATATTAATTATATATAAATTATATATAAATTATATATAAATTATACATAAATTATATATAAATTATGTATGTCCAAATTTTTGTATAAATTATACAAAATTAATATAAATTTTTTGTATTTATTTTGCAAAAAATTTACATATTTTATGCATCTCTTTTTTGTACGGGCAGGCCTAAAGTTTTTCAAAGTCTCATAAAGGCCGAAAAAATTAATGCCGTATTTTGTTACTAAAGAGTTCATATCCTATCGGAATTTTTCCGTCGATTTCAAAAATGAAGACGGTTTCCCAGAAATTGAAGCCATTTTTTATTTATTCGAGCAAAAAACGGCTGTTATTAAACTCCCTATATCTTTTTCGGTCTCCAACTTAATATTTGAAAGTTTCTGAACTCCCCATTTTTGAAAAAAATTTTAATTTCAAATAACGGTCTTTTTATTCCACTTTTTTTTTAATTTTTTCGCCTGTTAAGGAAAAAATTAATCCAAAGTTTTTGGAAGATATAAATTTTTGTTTTCCTGGAAGCTCAAATTTGGGAAAATAAGTTAGGATCAATTTTAGATTTCGAGCTTTGAAAGAATCGAATGTGAGTGTGGCAGTGTTCCATAAGAAAAAAAAACTCAGAAGGCTCTGGCTTTTTTTTCTTGAAACCTCAATTTTGGAAATTTTTAGTTTCTGAAAGCTCAAATTTTGGGAAAGAATTTGCGAATTCCTAAGTTATAAAAAAAAAACAAAAAAAAAAAACAGATCTGAATCTGCGTTTTTACGATATTTCATATCTTTTTCCAATTTTACAGGAGAAAGCTCAAATTCTCAGAGTTGGGTTTTCTAAAAGCTCAAATTCAGTAGAATGAAATAAAATCCGTTTCCAGTTAAAAGTTTAAAAAATTTTAGGTGTTAATCTGGCAGTGTTCTGTTTTCGTGTCTTATTGTAACTTTGGTACTATGTCGCACAACTTTTTTTGTTTTGAAGCTACAAAGGGAACCTGATTTTTCGAAAGCTCAAATATTGGGGCATCGGACAGTGGCTGTTTTAAAATTTGAGCTTTTCATTGTACTGTCCGGAATATCAGCAGTACAAAGTTGATAATGCAAAAAAAAATTTTTTTGTTTTAAAAGCTCAAACTCTGAAATTTTTATTTTCCTGAAAGCTCAAAAAAGCTCAAAATCCTGGCATAGTTTTTATAATTTAAGTTTTCTATTGTACTGCTGACTTCACGGTATCGCCTGAAACATTTAAAATGATTTTCCGCCTCTTTCTTTTTTTTTAACTTACTGCATTATGCAAGAAAAAAAAAAAACCAATTATGGATTTCAAATCTATTTTTTTTTTTTTTTTCCCCTACAATTATTTAATTTTGTTACCTGTCAACTTCCTTCTTTTTTTTTAAACTGTTCTAGCTTTGCTTGTATGAATGGTTTCTCATCATTAAAAAATTTTCTTTTGTTCAAAGTTGTCTGTCCATTTTTTTCCCGCCAGAAAAAAGTTGCTTACAACTCTGAAAAAAAAAGATGCTTTGCAAGTAGCATTCGATTGAAAAGCAATAAATGTAACAAGTTGCATCATTATTTCTTCTTTAAATTACATTGTATGAGCCGCAAAAAAACCAGAAGGATTTCTATTAACCTTTTATTTTTTTATTTTTCTGGAAAAAATCGTGGAAATTTTTAGTAAAAATTACTCTAAACAAATAAGAACGGCATTCCTTCTGATGAGTTCCGAATTATTCCTAGCTGGATGATTATAATTCAAATCATGTGCGTCATTTCATCGAAAGCCAAGAGTAGGGGAGCTGAACCAAGGCTCCGTGTTGATTACTATTTTTAACTTGACTTGTTTACCTTATAGGGCGAAATCAGTTAGGGGATGATTGTCTACCCTCAATGCTGCCTTTTTAAAATTTCATTCCTTGAAGGATGAGAGAGCGAGATGGTCGAATATGGTCGAATATGGTCTTAAACCCAAAAAAATGAATATGCCTAGTTCGCAATACAAGCAATGTTGTTTAGCGACAAAGCAAATATGCTTTGCCGCAAGGCAACATTGGTCGACTCGACGACATTATGATTGCGGCAAAGCACTCACGAGTCTTGACACAAAACATTTCTACTGCTTAGACCTAAGTTATGCAAAAATGTTTTGTCGCAAAGCATTTTTGCTTAGACCCAAAGCAGCATTTTTTTTGGGTGTAATTAATAATACTGCAATTTGTTTACGTTTAATGGGGATGAGCTTTGAAGGAAAAAATTTAGGAAATACATAGTAGGATTCGGCATATGTCTGGAAAACGAGATATATCAGTCAAGACCTCTTTTTAGCGCCGTAGGGTTGAGAAGATGGTCGAAGATGGTCGAGGTGGATATGACGAGTTTGAAAGGCTTGTGCCGAAAGCTATATTTTTTATTAAATGTGTAAAATGAGAGTTTTAATCAATATTATAAATTTTAGATTTCGAGCTTCGAAAGAATCGCATGTGAATGTGGCAGTGCGCCATAAGAAAAAAAAAGCTCGAAAGACTGCGGCATTTTTTTTCGTGAAAGCTCAAATTTAGAAATTTGTAGTTTCTGAAAGCTCCGGGGATGAATTGAAAAAAAAAAAACCGATGTGAATCTGGATTTTTTACGATATTGTAATATTCTTTAAAATTGTACAGGAGAAATCTCAAATTCTCAGAGTTGCGTTTTCTAAAAGCTCAAATTCAGTAGCATAAAATAAAATCCGTTTTCAGTTCAAACTTTGAATAATACCTGCCAGTGCTCAATTTTCGTGTCTTACATAAATTTTTGGAGTCATAGCGCACAGTTTTTTTTCTTTTGAAGCTAAAAATTTTAAAACTTGATTTTTCGAAAGCTCAAATTTAGAAGCGTAGAACGGCGTCTATTTTAAAATTAGAGCTTTTCATTGGGTACTGTCCAGAAAATTAGCAGTACAAAGTTGATAATGCAAATGATTATATTGTTTTAAAAGCTTAAATTCAGAAATTTGGTTTTCCTGAAAGCTCAAAATAAGCTCAAAATCCTGGTATAGTTTTTGTGATTTCATCATTTTACTGCACTGCTGTCCTCACGGACCCGCATCAAAATTTATCTCAGGCGATAATTCTGATGTTAGCAAACAAAGCTTTTTATTTTATTTTATTTATTTTTTTTTTTAACAAAAATTGTGAGCCTTACTCTCGCGAAAGGATTTTTTTGAAAATTCTCTAGATATTTAGGCATTTTTTGAAAGCAGTGTCGATAAATCTGCGAATGTTTGGAATTAAAACGTCGTTTAGCCGTGACCCCGGAGACCTAAATATTTCGAAATTCCCATAAAGATCGAAAAACCAAAAATGTTATTTTTACGTAAAAATGGCGGTTTCCTATTCGGATTTTTATGCAGATTACGCAAATGAAATTAGAATTGATTTATGACCAACTATTACTGTGCTAGAGGACAAAAGGTTGGCATAATTTTATTAGAAAAAGAAAAAAGAAAAAAAAAACTTGAACGTCTTTTTTTCACGAAAAATCCTAAAGGAACTGGATTTACTCCCCTAATATCGTGCTCGTTTTAGGTCATTTTAGAATTGAAAAACATAAAAATATAAAAATATACCAGTTTTTCCTACGCAGTAAAAAAAATATGTAATTACGTAAAAAAGGGTCTACATACTCAGCATGCTACGTTTTCTATGATAAAAAAGAACAAATTTGCTATGTTGACTAAAACAAATGGCGAAAAACAAAAGGCGATCTTATGGCCGCTCAAAGTTTTTATTTTTAACACAGTCGAGTTTGTTGACATTTTTATGTGGACCGATATTAAGGGTATGCTGCAGTCGCCATCTTGTCTTCTGCTAGAAATAAATATCTGGGTCCAATAACTTTTTTCAGTGTTTAGGTATCAAATTCTCAATAACCAAGCGCCATCAAGGATAGAATTAGCTGTCTCTCTCAATTTTTTGGGATTTTTAGACCTAAACAGAAGGCGAGAAACTTGGGTCGCGATCGGGCTCTCGTATATAAATGGTAGACCCAAGTTTCTGACGCTATTTCTCATCCTAAAAATTTCAAAAAATTCAGAGAGGTAGATAATTCATTCCTAAATGGCGCTTGGTTACCGGCATTTTGATAGCATGCACGCATATTTTTAAAAAAATTGTTGATAATTCAAGGTCAAATCGACTGCAGCGGAACCTTAACAAGTGATTGTGTTAAATTTTTACATATTTTTTTTAACTGTGTATCATTTTTAGTAAAACGAACAAATCGGATAGTCTTAAATTAAGAGATGATTAATCACGAAATTATTCCTAAATCATATAGTGCAATTTAAATGTAATAATTTAATAAAAAAAGAAAAAAAAAGTTTAGAAGCAGAATGCATTCAAAAGCGGATTCAGGGAAGAAAGGAAAGAAATAATTTTTTTGGAGGATATTTTCAAAAAGATTTTTTAAAGTTTCGCTGAAGAAGTTCTCTTAAAAATTTTCTAATCCTCATTTTTTGAAGACGATGAGAGAATTTTGAGTTAGCATAAACTGAATAGATAATATTTTTTCTTCATGTTCCTGATCGATTTTTTCTTCAAGTTAGGACCTGCGTTATTTAGAATCGTCTGGATTAGGGTAGCCCTTTATTTTTCGAGTTTTTGAATTTCGGCGAACGCACTCCCTATTTTTTTTGTAGTACTCTAAACCTAAATTTTTTCAGATTTTATAGACGTCGTATAAATTCCTCGGGATCCCGCGTATATTTAGCCGTGACCCCGGGGACCAAATATTTCGAAATTCCCATAAAAATCGAAAAACCAAAAATGTTATTTTTATGTAAAAATGGCGGTTTCCTATTCGGATTTTTATGAAGATTACGCAAATGAAATTATAATTGATTTATGACCAACTATTACTGTGCTAGAGGACAAAAATATTTTGAGGAAAAGAAATATTTCGGAGACAAAGTTTTTTGCGAAATTTTTTGGCCTCCGGGGACACGGCTAAACGACGTCCAAAAAAATCTGGAAAAATTTGGGCAATCTTCTTCTGGGTGCTATAAAATAAGTAGGTTCGTTCGCCGAAATTCAAAAATGCGGAAAATAAGGGCCACCCTAATCTGGATCTGTGTTTAGACTCGGTTATCAGAAATTCGGCAGAATTTCCTGAAACTGAATTAGAGATACTGATTTTCCGGGAAATCCACGGTTTACGGTTCTAGAAAAAAAATAACTCTCCGGGATTCGTGAGATATAAATTCCTCGGGATCCCGCGTTTATCCTGATATATTCCTCTGATTATTTCTCGTGGGAATTTTTAAAACCCTGGGAAAAAAACCCTGATAATCTCGGGGAACGGAATTGCTATTTTTCTTCGGGATTTGAGGAATTCTCTGGGCGGGAAACTAACAGCAGACGTTTCGATGGAAAAACATTTGAAAAATGGTTTTAGGAAACGATGCGGAAAAAAAATAGTTCAAAAAGTCAAATGTCGGAAAAAAAATAGTCAAAAAAGGTCAAGTTCAAAAAAATAATTTCGGAAGGGAAAGCAGCCTCGCAGCAAAAAAAAAAAAAAATATGTTGAAATTGCACAGTAAGATTGATGGAGCATTCAGCAGGAAATTTTTTCCAATATAGATAATGAACTAATTAATTTATTAAGTTATCTGCCTTTGAAAGTCTGCACAGGGACATCGTAATTTATTTTCCTGGACGCTCTTTACGCGTCAATTTGCAATTATCTCACGTCCATCACAAGGCCGATCCAGGAGCCTCCTGGAACGCCCATGGGAAGCTATGGAAGGGAGGGGGGGGGGGGGGGGTTCCTTTTAGATTTTCCTATCGCTCCAACCAAGGTATTGTTATTTGCTTTTTTTCGATATTTTCCCGTTTAACTGATGCAATTTCAAGCGAAGATTGCTTACAAGCTTTTTGCTTCCTTCTTTTGTTTTTTTTTTCCTTATGCTTCCAACCTTCAAAACGATTCCTAGTACTGTTTTCAGCCCCGATTTCCGTGCCTTGCTGCCAATTTAATTTACGTCTTAACCGAGAACAACCAACTGCTTTGTAAATTTTTTTTTGAAATGATTTTCGGATTCCGGCACGTTCCAAATTAGGCTTTTGCATTTTTTTTTTTTTCGAAATTATTTTGACATGAAAAGCAAATCACACGTGACGATTTGACAACCGTATAAACTGTTCCCCGCGTAAAGTACCAGGAAATAATTAATAGCGGGGGGCCTTGGTCTGAGAAAACCAAATCAGCGGTCAAGATTAAAAGAGTGACTTGCACTTGACTCAAAGGTGATTTATGTGTGAATATATCATTTTTTATATATCTGTATTTATTTTAGTTGCTTTTTTTTTTTTAGTTTAATTGAATTGCTGACTGAATTTACTTAAAAGCATTAAAGTTCCTTACAAGGAGATGTATCAGGCTTCTAGAAAAAAAAATCGGTATGGAGACCAAGGTTGAAATGCCTTTCACTATGAAGAAAAAAAAAACTCCTTATGATACTGTTACATTATCATTATTATTTTTCTTCAAATCTATCATTAATGTGACAAGTGAAATGTTTACTTTACTGATAATCTTTTAAAATGATTTTTTTTTTTTTTTACCTTTTCAAAAAATCTATTAACCTTGGATGAGTCGTAAGTGAGCTAAAAAGAGGTTATAGGGCATTGCTCTTTTTCTTTTTTTTTTTTTTCAAGAGATCCTCTTCACATTTCCCTATTGGGAAACATTTCGCATATATTCCCTCTCTCTCCCTCCCTCGCCCGAAATATAATTTATCGGATAATATAGATTAATAATCAAGGTTTTTCGCAAAAAAAAGAGAAAAAAATAATAATATTGCACACCTGTTATTAAATTGGGCGGGTCTTATGGTCGAATCAAGCGAAATGATAGTGATTGTTAACGAAAAATAGGAAAAAACTAACGAAAAAAAAAAATTTTTTTGAAAAAGAAAAAAAGAGAACACGTTGTTTTGACAAGTTGTTAACATTTGTCATTGCAATTTAAGTGAATGTGTGAGCGTCGGCCTTCCTTCCGGTCAGGAGTAAAATCCAAATACGAGCATCAAAGATCGGCCTTGGCCCTATTATCGGACAAAAGCAAGTAGACGGCCTCGTCTCGTTGACTTCTCATATCCATCTTAACACGGGGGGGAAAAGAAAATTGCTGTCGAACCTGGCTCGACAGGTTTTTTTTTTTGTCTATTAATGACTGCATGTTAACTGTGGTTACGGCCTCTGCAAGTCGAAGGTGCATTCGAAAACATTTTTTTTTTGATCTCTTGAAATCTAGACGTATAATTATGTCGTTCGATATGTGGTCAGGGTTGGTGTCGTTTGGGTCAGCAGCGGTCCTGCTTCCTGGATTTCGTTTTAACTTGCGGTAAATGACAAGTGGAGAGAAGGCATTGGCATTGTATTATCGATGACAGTGCTTTCAGAATTTTTCCAGTTCTAGAATCGAAGATGCACAAAATACCTTTGGTAAGGGCAGTAGTGGTGTTCTCTATTCCTGTTATTTTATCCCTCCTGATGAATTATTATCACATTACATTAATTATTATTACATTAGAGCCTTTAAGTTTCGGTCTGTTTTTTACTATCAGATTTCTACTTTCAGACTGGCAAGTTTAGCTTTGACCGGACAATCAGTGGCTTCTTTTGTGCCAAGTCTTATGACCTCCTCGATGTCTCTCTTACCTAAATTAACATCCAATTCTTTATAAAAAAAAGGCAATCACTTGGTCCTCTAACGCAGTGGGATCCCCGGCCGGTTCTTTTATGCCATGAACGATTACATTTTTTTCCCAAACTTCCTTTAACATTTTCCATCTAGCACTCCTTTCTACAGACAACTCCTTTTGAACGTTATTCAGGTCTTCCTTAACTTCCTGAACACATAAACCGAAGGCTACTATTTTGTTTTCTACCGAGTTAATCCTTTTATCGAGTCCTTGCCGCAGTTGATAGAATAATCCCCTAAGGGTGGCTTCTTGTTCTTCGTCAAATTGCATGTTGATTCACCAAGGCCTCGTGAGAGTAGCCAGTTTAGGTTAAGTAACCCAACATAAAATCAAGCAGCTTTTGACTCTTTAATCCTTAACTATAGCTTGATATCTTTTATGCCCTATATATCTTGTACTTTTACCTCTTATAATATTGATCTTAATCCAATTCAAACATTCGAATAAATATATATTTAATAAAAAGAATTGTTCTTAATGAAATCAACAAGCTTATAGTTTCGCCGCAGGGTTGCCAACCCTGTGGTGGAATATTAATGGAAAAAAGTACCGGTAGTGGAATATTGCTTGAAAAGGTCTTAAGATCTTGCTAAAATACTCGTGGAACATCCACGACTTTTCCACCGTGGAATCTACGTGGATTCCAGACTCTGCTTTGTCTGGGAACATACATACAAAATTGGTGGACCGTTTTTAACATTTTAACAGATAATTTTCTTCTACCGTGTAAAAGGAAATTGTGTAAGTATTAGTAAAAGTACCATTTTTTAAAAATTTCCTCAATGAGATCGTAGACAGCCTGAAATGTTTGGGTACCTGACGAAAAAGGTGACGTCATGGTGACGCGTCATATTTTGGTCATTGTGAATTTTCGGTCACGTGAATGACGTCTTAGTGTCGTCCTATTGACGTCAACTGGATTTCGAAATGCTAATGCTAATGCTAATGCTAATGCTAATGCGTCTCTTTAAGACGTCGATAAGGTGCCTTCTTGACGTCATCTATTGACAAATTTCATTATTGTTCGTTCTTAAAGACGTCATTTAGACGTCATTTCGACTTGTAAATTTGTCCCAGAAAGTGATGACGTCTTTTTGACGTTTAAAGTAGGCTATCTACTAGTTAAACTAGCTACTACGTTTAAACTAGGCTATCCTTGCTAGGATATTGCAGTGACAATTTTCCAAGTTAAGGACTCCTCTTGGTAAGAGTTTAGATAGAACTTTTTCAGAGCGAACGCAAAATCCCTTGCTAGAGCTGGGCTGCATTAGTACTTTCTCTTCATCCACCCCCCCCCCCCACGCCTTAGGCTACTGGCCTGATTTTAAAAAATATTGTTCAGTAATCAATTCATCGAGTATGAATTCGAACCATACCTGTTTGCCAGTAGTCATTCCTTTCATTTCTTTCCTTCCAGTAGTAGTGCCATTCTCAATGGAAACATCCCAAAAATGGAAAAAAATAACATTAGGTTAATTTTTGTTTAGCTTCACTGATGTCCATCTGTATTTCGGTTTAAACGGAAGTTATATATACTTTCCTTTGGGCTACTATTTTTAGAATTAAAGGATTCATCGTTGATTGAGATTTATAAGTATCGGGATTAAAGAATTAAAAGATAAAACCGTATCGTGATCTATTCTTGGGTGGCGTTCATTTTACTGATAAAGTCTTAAAGAAATGACTCGATCACAGCCATTGAGTGTCTTAGAAGGCTATGAACCGGTTGCGGCATATAAAGTCAACTTCGCTAACCTCATTCCAGGGAAAGAGCCTGTCTTTTGTAACAGTCGGGAATTTAGAAAAAAAAAAAAGCAAAAATATTAAGGAGGATGCGTCATGCAAACACGTGCATGATGCATCATTGTTTTGATTATATAACAGAAGTTGCAGGGAAACTTCCTTACAAGGAAGTTTCCCCGATTGCAGGGAAACTTCCTTATAGGGAAAGAGTTGGGAGGAGTCCAATATGACCGGACGTAACCATCAGGTTACGTCACGGATCATATATAAACTCTCCCGGCTTGACCCAAAAGGAGACTTGATCTGGAAACCCAGACCGAGTTACTCCTTATTCTTAGTTAAAAAGAAACTCTGGTGGTTGATTTACGGTTGATTTACGGTTATTCTTACGAACCTAAGATAATGCGTAAGTTTTAAAACAAATATACGTTTATAAAGAAGAAAAGCCTGCGAACTCATTTAAGGAAAAGAACCCAAATAACGTTACCGTCTACTCGGTGCGTTACATTGGTGGCAGCGGGTTACTTCGCTTCTTTTCTTCTTCCTTTGCATGCTCAAGTATATTGTAAATAAGTTAAGTGACTTTAAGTTAAGTAAGACAGTGCGTACAGTGATTTTTTTTTTACTGGTCATTTTATTTTTTTTTATTTATTTTTCATTTGTTTTTTAATCATGACCGGTGGTTCGTCGTCTTCCACTACGACTCCGTCGGTGGGCGGCCTGTTGGCGGCCCTCGACCCCTTTTCTGGAACCGCAAAAGAGTGTGCGTTAAACGGTATCCGCTCATTCCTTGATTCAGTACATCGCGCCGCTGAAATTGGCAAATGGTCAAGTGAACAAGAGCTCGCGATTATCAAATTAATGCTAAAAGTGAAGCTGCTCATTGGCTTGAGGCAAACCCTGATGTCAGGCTGAAACAGACTTTGACAAATTTTGCAAAAAGCCATTGAACGCTTTGAACCTACAGAAGCGTTAAGTCATGCGCTTTCTAAGCTCATGTCTACAGCCCAAAAGCCTTCCGAATCTGTTGACGAGTTCGCAACACGACTTAAACTAGCTGGTCAAAAAGCTTTTAAGAAAGGGAAGGATGATGCTGAAACCAAGATTCGTCAAGGTATGCTTGAAGAAAACATGTTGGCTCAATTCTTAAGAGGATTAAAACGCCCAATACGCAGGTCAGTGATGTCCCGATCCCCGAAAACGTTGACTGAAGCTATTACAATTGCTAAAGATGAAGAATTAAACTTAGAAGTGATAGATCAAGGACATGTCCGTCAAATTATTGCACAGCCTAGAGTACGCGCGCAACAAAATATTTCTAGGCCATTCGTGAGTCCAAACAGGAATTATAATCAGAATATTAATAATGGTGATAGGCCTAATCGAGACAGAAATAATCAACGCAAGAACAATAACCGACAAGTTCGATTCTCGGAACGTGGCTCCAGCCGATCCCCAGGGCCCAATAGGGATCGCCGGAGGACCTCCGAGCGAACTGGTTGTTACTCTTGTGGTGAACACGGGCATTTTATTCAAAACTGCCCAAATGTTAAATGCAGTCGATGCGGCCGGATGGGCCACAACAAGTCTGCATGCAACATTAAGAAGAACCCAAACTTCAAGGCTGCGATGTAATCTCCCCGATACACCGCAGTCCTTGTAATCATATTTTTACGGGGACCCCTCGCGTTTATGAATTGCTACAGGTTGAATCAGAAAAAGGATTATCTCTCACCCTATTTATCGAGAATAAGCCATATACTGTTATAGTTGACACTGGGAGCTCAGTAAGCATTCTTAAGTCTTATACTTTAAAGAATAAAGCTTTAATAAGCCCCACTCAGCAAATTCAACTAAGGAGCGCTACGGGACATCCCATTAGTATCTTGGGTACTGCTTGCGTTATGGTACGAATTAAATGTTTTTCGTTTACCCATGATTTTGTTATTGCTTCTTCTACACATGCTATCCCACATGTAGATGGCATACTAGGTCTTGACTTTCTGAAACGATTTAATTTTCATTGGGACCTTGGAGCAGATAGGTTATTTTATAAAAAGCATACAATAAATTTAGAGCCTATGAGGGAAGGATACGTTATACACCCACTCGAAGCGGATTCAAGTAGTTCCGAAAAGGTAGACACAAATGACGTTTGTGGTCTAATGTTTTCGGATGTCCGTAAACTTGTCCTTTCAATACGAGCTGATGCTAAAGCAGTAACCCCAGAGCTCAAACGGGAAGATTTATCCCCGGATGAGCTGCTGGACCAAGCTCACTACGCTTATTTTGCGCCCGACGGTGACGAACAACAACCTCTGGCGAAGCATTTTTCCTTGAATCACCTCGACCGGCACTTCCGAAACAAAGTTCTCAAGGTTCTGGAAAATTTTTCTGAAATTTTCCTGACTCCGGGAAAACGTCTCAAATCTACACATTTAGTCACTCATAGGATCGACACTGGTGATGCAGAACCGATCTACAAGCGACCGTACCCAGTTCCTCATGCACTACGTGAAGAACTTCGACGTCAAATTCAAAAGATGTTAGATGATGGGATTATAGCCCCGAGCTCGAGTAATTGGTCTTCACCGATCCTACTAGTAAAAAAGAAAGGAGGAACCGCGTCCTCCCCGCTCTATCGCCCTTGCATAGACTATAGAGCCTTGAACGCTGTAACAAAGAAGGATCGTCAGCCAATGCATTCAATTCAAGAAATTTTCGACTCCCTTCATGGAGCTCGTTATTTCACGACGATAGACATGGCATTCGGGTACTGGCAAATCGAAATTCATCCTGATGATAGGGAGAAAACAGCATTTGCCACACCATTTGGCCTTTATGAAGCTTTAAAGATGCCTTTCGGATTATGCAACGCCCCAGCAACATTCTGTCGCCTTATGACGACGGTACTTCGAGGCCTACTCAACAAGTGTTGCTTTGTGTATCTCGATGATGTCATCATCTTTAGTTCAACTAAAGAAGATCATCTGAAGCATCTTAAGGCAGTCTTCCAAGCACTACAGAATGCTAATCTCATGTTGAAGCCTGAGAAAAGTCGCATCATGGCGGATAGTGTGGAATTCCTAGGACATATCATCTCTGCAGATGGCATTAAGCCTCATGAGGATAAAGTCCAAGCTGTTCGAGAATTTCCTCGCCCTACTAAAGTCAAGGATGTCCGCTCTTTTATTGGGATGGCTGGATATTATCGCCAATTTGTGCCACATTTCGCTCGCATTGCACAACCCTTAACAGCCCTGACGAAGAAGAACGTCAAATTTCAATGGAACCAAGCAGCTGAACGTGCCTTCCAACAACTGAAGGACTTCCTTTGTTCCAACACCGTTCTTCGGCATCCAGACTACCGTCTACCTTTCTATGTAAGTTCGGATGCATCTGGGACAGCCATATCAGGGATTTTATCTCAAAAGGAAGGAAAGGAAGAAAGACCGGTTGCTTATGCCAGCAGACAACTTTCGGACGTAGAAACTCGCTATAGTACGATAGAAAGAGAACTATTAGCAATCATCTTCGCTATTAGGAAATTTCGTACATACATCTATAACACCAAATTTTATTTGATCACTGATCATGCTCCATTACAGTGGCTTCGAAATCTGCGAGATCCGTCCTCCCGCCTCGCTCGTTTTGCTCTTTTACTTTCAGAGTATGAGTTTGAGGTCATCCATAAGCCAGGACACCTTCATGGAAATGCAGACGGCCTTTCACGACCATCTACTCAACCTCCTGATTCAACACCTGTACTTGCGATCACATCAACAAAACCAGACGCAGCTCAGAAGGATGCAGCCCAGATTCCTCTAGAAATCGAATTAGATCCAATTATCGATCTCTCATTAGTCCAAGAGGAACAGAAGAAAGATCCAATTTTCCAACCAATTATCGAACAGTTACGACAGGACAGCACGTCACGCGATGATTATCTTTTGGTCGATGGTCTCTTGTACCATTGTGCACCAAATAAAAATAATTCGTCTCATCGAGTCGCCATACCAACATCACTTTGCAAGCTCATTATCAAACAACACCATGATATTCCATTAAGCGGTCATCAAGGCGTTCGCCGGACAACGGATAAGATCCTTCCAAACTACTGGTGGCCGACTCTCCGTACTGACGTCCGACAATACTGCAATACTTGTACATCCTGCAGTGAACGTAAGAAGTCTCCACATCTCAAAAAGGCTCCGATACAAAACTTTCAGCCACTCAGTCGACCTGGAGAACTTGTGGCCTTAGACGTAATCGGCCCTCTTCCAGTTTCGGCCCGTGGTCACAAATATATCCTATCCTTCATAGACTTATTCACTAAATGGACTGAAGCTCTTCCTATGGTAGATACAAAAGCTGAAACAATCGCCAAGCTTTTCGTTGAAGACATCATCTGCCGTTTTGGAGCTCCAGATGCCCTCTTAACCGACCAAGGGAAGAACCTCATAAGTAACGTTATGAGAGATGTGTGTCGACTCTTGAATATACGGACCTTACGGACCACTCCTTACCACCCTCAGACGGATGGAGCTTGCGAACGCAGTCATAGAACGATGTTTGATATCTTAGCTCATTTCGTCAATCAGCAGACTCAAGATGATTGGGACGAATACCTTCAGCTTGCAATGTACGTAATGCGGACCAGTCTACATGGTTCTCATCAACATACTCCATTTTTATTAACCTTCGGCCGAGAACATCTTCTCCCGGCTGATCTAGTAGCTCGCCCGACCGATTTTTCTTATAATGAAGAAGAAACGTATGCTGAAGCTTTACAACGGCGAGTATCACAAATTTTTGAGCATGTCCAAACCAACTTGTCCAAGTCCGTCGCAGTACGAGCAAAACAATACGACAAGACCAGTGCTGCTGTTACTCTCAAAGAAGGAGATGAAGTAATGCTCCACAATCCTCAGCTTAAACCCGGTTTGACAAGAAAACTCGCTCGTCAATGGGTTGGCCCTTTTAAGATTATTAAGAAAACATCTCCTGTGAATTTTCAAATTCAGCGACAGGGAGCTCGAAGCACGAGACGTCCTCAAATTGTTCATGCCAATCGATTGAAGCCGTACAAACGAGAAACTCCGAGTCCAGAGCCCGAACCAACCTCAGCGACGGTAGATATGCTTACTTATGAAGACCCAACAGCCAATCCTTTTCACGAGGAATGGGCACGGAAGAAACCAAAGCTACTTCAAAGCGATGACGACATTTTTTCCATAGGGTCTCCTATTAAGCCATCTCCTACTGTAGGACCATCAGTTCCAGTTCCAATTCCAGCTCCAGTTCCAGTTCCACCCACTCCAGCTACTTTAGAAACTCCGTCAGTCATACAAGTCGACGACTCAGAAGAAAAACAAGACAAATCCGTCAGCAATGAGTCCACTTCTATTTATCCTGCTGACAATGCAACAACGTTGCTGCTCGACGAAGACAATTTAACTTCATTTCGAATCCAGAAGCCGGAACCAACTTCAAAATCAGCTTCGGACCATTCCACTTCCACTCCTTGGAATTTTGTCACTCGTCTACGAGGAACATCGTTTAACAACCCACTTAAATTACCTTTCTCAAACATTACTCCTATTCGCTCCGTTGACCTTTCCAAAAGACCGAAACCGGCTACACCAACTAAAACCGGTTCTCTTTTTCCGAAGCTTTACCGATGACAAGAACATAGACGACTCTATAGCTAGTTTCCAGGAAAAACACTTACTGACGAGACTCAACTTCCTCAGCACACTTCACCTAACGAAGACACGTTGAAAACTGATGACTCGGACCAATCGATATCCTTTGTTGACAACCCTGCTAAAGACCCTGATTACCAACCTGACTGGAGTGAACTAACCGAAATTGACTAATTTTATAGAAATCATGCCTGGTCACCTGTATCCATCACGAAGTCCGCGATCTCTACCGACCACCCTCTGGTCTCCTAACACACCAGCGTATGGAACCTACATTAGACGTCTCTTATCGTTCATTTCATGGTCTTATGGCAGCAGCAAACCTTCTCCCGCCCGACTCGCCGAAGCCGGCTTTTTCCACACTGGACCAAATGACTCTACTCGTTGTTTCCACTGTGGATGCGTGGTTCAAGCATGGACTTCGACCGATGATCCATGGGCTCGACACGTCTTAACCTATAGGCACTGTCCATACGTCATGCTTTTTCAAGGTCCAGAATTCATTGCGCAGATAATACCAGATCTCCACGACTACGAACCAGGAGAAATTGTCAGCGGAATTGATACCGTCGATTAATGACAAAATATACAATTGACACTTCTCTGACCACCCGATTATCACACATTAGTTACAACTGATTACTCTCACCAAATTTCCATATCTTTCAGACTCTCATATCCTGTTCCTTCTATTGATCTCATCACTGGTAGTGCAAGCTGAAAATCCAGGCGTGATATTTCTGTCTGAAGGACCGAGTCTCTACACCTCAGACAAATGGCAGCTACTCATAGACCTCGACATCTCAGAATTCGAGACGCAGTTACGTTCGTTTTACGACGGCCTGCAACGAGTCCAAGCTCTTCAGCAGTACCTCCGTAATTCAACAGAAACAGACCTGTCCGACGCTTCTTCTATCCTTGATACCGAAGCTGCCTACCTTCAAACGGAAGCTGCACGACTCAACTCCACCATTGCAAATTTGCAGTACCGCCTCACTCATGAACAACGCCATAAACGTGGACTTATCAACTTTGGTGGCTCTGCACTAAAATTTCTTTTTGGGACTCCAGACAACGATGATCTCCAGCGTATTGATAAAACACTTCAGGACCTGACCGATCAAACTTCCGCTGTTACTTACATGATGGATGAACAATTCGCTTATCTTAATTCAACACGCCGCTTAGCTCTATTGAATCAGGACAATATTAACCGTTTAGCTATTTCGATTACCTCTATCGAAAAGAAGTTAAATTCTATTGATATTACTTTACTCCGTGTTAGTGAATTTTTACAAATTAAGGCACATATGTTATATTTAGTACTATTTGTATCCTCCGCGTATCGTACTCTTAATCATATTATCGATAATCTGCATATAGAACTAAGTAACTTTGAGCAAGCCTTGCAAACTATAGCAGAAAGAAAAATTCCTAGCTTATTTTTACCTCCGCCTACCCTTCTCGAAATGTTGACAAAAATATCTATTTCCCTACCGGATGGCTTATCCTTGCCCTATCCGGCATCCTTATTTTCTCTACATTCATATTACGATCTATCCACAGTGGGAGCTGCTTCTATTTCCAATTCTCTTTTACGATTTACATTGACATACCCTAAAATCTCCCTCCAGAACTTTTAATATTCATAGAACAACGCCTTATCCGATTTTTTCTCCACAACTTAACCAGTCTCTCATATTCCGCCCGATTCCACCTTATTTTGCAATCTCGGAATCCGGAGAATTTTACTTTGAACTAGATCACTCGGAACGTAAGCTCTGTCAGGGACATCCACTGTCCATTTGTCCAGCTCTTAAAAACGTTAAGACCCCATCTAATCCATCTTGTGCCTATTCTCTTTTCATAGGCTCACCTCAAAAAGTAAAACAACTATGTCCCGTTCAAATTATTCCGCCTCATAGCCCTATTTTCTATCGCCTTTCAGCGAATAATACGTGGCTTTACAGTGTTAGTGAACCTTTATCTATTTCTTTAACATGTCCTAATACGGTTGCACAAGTTCGTGAACTTCAACATCACGGAATTATTACGTTTCCGCCTGACTGCTATGCTAGCCACCCTAATTTTAGGCTTTTATCTCAAGTATCTAAAAGATCAGTCATTCACATTTTATCTCCAAATTGGATAGTTCCATCTTTTTCAAATTTCTCTTCCGGATTTTCCACGAACCGTTCTTTTCTTGAAAATCTAACCCTTTCTCGTTTAAATATTACTCCTTTTCATCTTCTCTCAGCTCCTTTAGCTGAAGATGTATCAGATCCTCAACTTCGTCAGATACAACGACATTTCGAAATCATGCAATTAAAACATTCCATATTCCAAAACCAAACCGCCACGTCTTGGGGATTTGGTTCTGCTATCTTTCTCCTTCTATTAACGTTCTTTATATTATTCCTTTACTATAGGCGCCGCCGCTCTCACAATACTCCTTTCTCCTTGCCGGTTCCTGTGCCGATATTTTCGGCTGATATACCTCCGCGACCGTCACAATCACCACCAGAGACAGTCCTTACTGGACCAGTTTTAAAGTGAGTAGCCGAATTAGACAAAAAAAAAAAAAAGAGAAAAACAACCTGGTTGCATGATTCAATTCTCTTTTCATGTACACTTTCATTTTATGCGTGATATGATTCAAAAAAAAAAAAAGAAAAAAAAAAAGAAAAAATATTCCAACGTACATCTGCATTTTTTTTTTTAAAGTAATTTTTCATTAGTCAAACGTTATTAAGAAAACAAACACAATTTTTTTTTTTTTCCTCCAAATCGGATTAAAAAAAAAAAAAAAAAAAAAAAACAATAATTATATACAACGATTATATTTCGTAGTTAAATATAGGAAGCAAAGCATATAAACGCCTTCAAGTAGTTTCTTTCAAAAAAAAAAAAAAAAAAGCATCCAGATGATTGAGTTTCTTAGTTAAAGAAACCAATCGGTCAAGTTCATGTATTTTGAAGGTCAGAAAAAAAAAAGAGAGACGAAAACGAATGCAAGTATTAATCATACAGTAAATAAACAAAAAAAAAAAAGAAATGTCCCGATAATTTTAATTTTACGAAAAATAAAGACATAAGTGACAAATCGCATTAATTGATCGGGTTGTTACACTTTCGGTAGCAATTGCACAAAAATAAAGAAATATCGTTATATCCCTTCACGCTGTCTAACTTCTTTTGTCTCTTTTCTTTGAAAGCTGACCTACCGCATCGTGTATTTCTCTTTCGGCTAACTCATGGGTATATCGGCACAGGGCGCTACTTTCTGCTGGTAGCTCAATATATACAAACAAACAAAAAAAAAAAAATACAATATTTTGTAAACACACACACAAAATTTTCGGACGCTTCTTTCTTTCTGCTACCGTATTAATTCATCTTTTTTTTTCTTTCTTAATGTAAACATTGATGAATCTCACTGTCCATAACTCGATTAGTTAGTCTTTTCGCGGCAATCACAATGACCACCCAACAACCGGGTAGTTCGCGGTTATTCGTATCCAGACAGCTCCGCCGGCCAACATCGGCCGAGCTCAGCCGTTTAGATTCTCTCTTACCAGCAGTGCTACATAACGGTGCTTTACTCACCCCCGTTCCTGCAGCGGTGGAGTATATAAAACCTAACTAATATTATTTTTTCTCTCGTGAACTTACGAACACCCTTTCTTCACAATCCTTCCATTACTTTTCAAACCCTGTTTCCCCGATTACCGCCCCTAGTCGGTCCCCACTTACTATTGACCTCCAACAACCGGCCCATTCCGCGAGTGGCAATCGCCCTGCGGGGGGTCGGGTCTCTCCCAGTGACTCCTACCCAGGTTTTCACCAACGTAAATACTGTTTACTGTATTCCACTTACACCTTCACCTCACACCGACACCATTCTTCCAACCTTCTCTACCACTTCCACTCAAACAGCCCCTCTTCCAACCTTCTCTACCACTTCCACTCAAACAGCCCTTCTTCCAACCTTTTCTACCACTTCCACTCAAACAACCTCCTCCACCGCTTCTGCGTCCATTGGTACTCAGTTAACAACCTCAGAAAACCAAATTGACGACCTCTCCACAATGTTTTATAATCCTCCTAATAACCAATTTGACCATTTTCAACCCCTTCCCGATTTTACGCTGCAACCTTCTCCATCATCCGGTTTACCAGCTTACCAGCCTACCAACCAAATTACCGATCTATCCGCAATACTTAATACTCCTTCCACTGAACAATTTAACAATTGGCAACCCCTTTCTAGTTTTTCGCTCCTACCTTCCAACCAACCTTCTCCATCATCCAGTCTATTAACCTACCAGCCCACCAACCAGACAGACGCCCCATCCACTACATTTACCGACCCTTGCACTGACCAGTTTGAATTTGACCCCGACCTGTTCGAGCAACTCCTGACCCACACCGATTCACCGACTTTACCAGCCCCTCACACTTCCTCTCCATTGCAAATATTGGCCGACGTGGCCTCCCAATTATTCGAACAGTAAACACGGTGGTGTATCTGAACAATTTTTTTTTTTACGGTGTTAGTATCATAAATTTTCTCGATTTCCATCTCGGTAAGTTTTTTTTCTCCGAAATTAAATTTTGTGTGTGTCGCAATTATTTAACTAGATTTTTTTTGTTGTACCGCTGCTCCTAATCATAATTCCATAATTGTATTTAATTGCATAATTGTATTTATTGTATCACTATTCTCTATTTGTATTACTCTTTGTATTCTGCTGTAAATCACCAACGGGATTGAAATTTTTTTTCTCCTCAAACCTGTATTTTCTTTTTCCCATCTGGGAAAAACAAAAAAAAACGGGGGGAGGAATGTAACAGTCGGGAATTTAGAAAAAAAAAAAGCAAAAATATTAAGGAGGATGCGTCATGCAAACACGTGCATGATGCATCATTGTTTTGATTATATAACAGAAGTTGCAGGGAAACTTCCTTACAAGGAAGTTTCCCCGATTGCAGGGAAACTTCCTTATAGGGAAAGAGTTGGGAGGAGTCCAATATGACCGGACGTAACCATCAGGTTACGTCACGGATCATATATAAACTCTCCCGGCTTGACCCAAAAGGAGACTTGATCTGGAAACCCAGACCGAGTTACTCCTTATTCTTAGTTAAAAAGAAACTCTGGTGGTTGATTTACGGTTGATTTACGGTTATTCTTACGAACCTAAGATAATGCGTAAGTTTTAAAGCAAATATACGTTTATAAAGAAGAAAAGCCTGCGAACTCATTTAAGGAAAAGAACCCAAATAACGTTACCGTCTACTCGGTGCGTTACACTTTCGTAACCCGTTACTAAGATGTC
The DNA here is from genome assembly GCA_037577465.1 of Liposcelis bostrychophila. NCBI lineage: Eukaryota > Metazoa > Arthropoda > Insecta > Psocodea > Liposcelididae > Liposcelis > Liposcelis bostrychophila. The sequence goes on along the minus strand of CM075210.1, from coordinate 26,758,357 downwards.
CTTTCACGGGCGGGGACTGAGCGCAACACCCATTTCTGGGCAGTGCTTTACCCACTTCACCTGTAAAGCACAAGTACTTTGCAGGTGCAGTTTTAGGGTCGAAACCATGTTATCGGTTATACCATATAGTGGAAACCATGTTATCCACTACCCAGCGAAACCCCAATGTGAGTGGCTGCAATCCCATAGGAGAAATTATCCCCGCACAATATGCCTGCCCCATAGAATGCAAGTTGACGACCGGCTACCCTGGACAGAGAGTTGCCGCGGGAAGATTTGGTCGTAAAGGTGGCAATACCTACCCTCACTCACACGGGGAACCACGTGAAGGTACTTCCCTATCATCTGGGGCTCAACCAGAGAAATCGTCCGGCGGGTTTGTTTAACGTGTTGCTAGACGAGGAAGAGCCGAAAACTCTACTTCCCCCGCGGGGTCAAGACTAATGAACATCTCCGACCACCGAATAGCCCCTCTCAACGTTACGTTCCTGTTGCTACATCCCGTAAGAATACCTGGATCAACTAACATCTCCGGCCTGTAACTAAAGAGGGCTCAGTCGACCTAATAGGAGTTTCGAGCTCCTCTTCCATATGAAAAAAAGATGCATAAATATAAAAAAGTTGAATAAGCATCACATTTGCAAATGTTCCCGTTTCATGATTTAAAAAAAATAGCATGCATAAATTATGCAAAAATGATGCATATTCAAATTTTGCTTCTTAAGAAAATATGCATAAACTTTGTAAAAATTATGCATGTCCATATTTTCGGATAAATGGCACATAATTTTTTTTTTTTTTTTCATTTATTTTGCAAAACCTTTATGCTCTTTTTGCATCACTTTTTAGTACCGCTGTGAATTTTTTTGGCTCATATTAAATGGGTACAATGTATTCATTTGATGCATTTTCCTATCTGATCTGCCGCCAGAATTGACTTTCATGCTAAATCAATGTTACGAGTAAGTTTATGATCAGTTCGAAAAAATAGAAGTAGTTTATTGTTGAAAAGTGCAGAAGCATTAATTAATAAGCGGAAAATTATGAACAAGCTAAATTTTTATTTCTAAAAATCCCAAATTATACATGTTATTCGAACTTTTTTCAAAATAATTATTCTGAAATCGGTGTTTTAGTTTTTTTTTTAGAGCTTTGCCTTTATGGAAGTAGCACCAATTTTGATTATCAATTAAACTATTTTCAAAAACCTTACGACAAACGTCCTTATACATTTAGGCAAGGTTTACAATATTCTTTTCCAAATTTTTATTGCGGTGTTACGCGGGCAAACTTCTCCTGTTGATAATTGAAAAGACAAACCACACGAAATGTCATAGGAAACACCATAATAGCGGTAATTAGTAATCCTCTCACTTGATGTTCCGTTAGCTGGAACTGAAATTTTATCTTTATACTGTGATCCACAATCGTTATCAACCGTTGCTAATCTGGGAGAATTTTCATTTTGAATTTCGCCGAAAGAAGCAGATTTTCCTCCCTCCGCCCTAAAAAAAAGTCCTGCATAATCCGGTGTTACATCCTCCCAATTTAACTTCGCCCAGACTTCTTGGGGAGACTTTTCTTTTGGTAGCTGCACGTAAATAAAGCCGATCGGAACAGGATTCTCAACTAAGTTAATAACCGTCGATTGAAGTTTTGATAAAGACCACAGCTGAGCTTTTTCGCAAATCACTAAGTTCTTTTTCTTACACGGCACGTCAGCCCAATATCCAAACACATCATTTTCAGCCGTTTCTATTTCCACGCAGTTAGTAGGATCGTTGCCGGGGTTTCCGCTTGCCCAGTTTGCGAAATCCGATTCTGTTCCATCCGCCCACACGTAATTTCCATTTACATATTTTAATCCGATCCAAACATTGTCGACCACGTTTTGAGAAGTCAGTAGATTTTCCATAAATTGTTGTTTTTCCGGGGTGGTAATCGACGGTAGAAGAGCTCCGTCCGCATTTTTGCAGATATTTTCAGCATCGGCGTAACTCAGCAAATTTTGGTCAATGATCTTTAAGCATTTTTCGTCTTTGTATGGCTCCCAACCCCCGCATGGATCGTCGAGTAAAGACTTACCTATTTTAGTCATAAAATGGATTAATTCTGAGAAACGTAAGTTGTAGGGTGGTTCGAAGATAAACTCTTAGAATTTTGGAACTTCTATGTCGGTTAGTTTTTTTTATAGTTTTATCAACCCTGAGTTTTTTCAGATTTTTTGAGCGGCATCTTGAGGTGTCAAATTGGTCTTGAAAAAGCCCATAGATTCCTATCGGAAATTTTGCGTAGGTTACGAATTTGAAGTCGAAAATTAGTTTTGTTGCATGGTTTTTGAGCTACAGGCCGGATTTAAAAGCTCTGAAAACCTGGCTATGACATTTTGCCTGTGATTCAGAAACTTTGCACCAAAACTTATTTTCGACTTCAAATTACATTTTTAATAACAATTTTTCGAATAGCACAGACTAAATCTAAGGCCGGGGTTACACTACTCCGAAATTTCGGTCCGAACACCTTCGAAAAATTTCAGTCCGAAATATGTTTACACTACTCCGAACAAATGTTCGGAGGTGTTGGAAGTTGTTTGGAGCTTTTCAAAGGTATTTGCAGTTACATTACAGGTTATGTGTTATAGGTATGACGTCATCGGAGTAATTCTTGACTTGTACAATTATTCCCGGCGTATAAGTTAAAAGTTTTTGAGGGTTTTTTAAGGTTTTCGGAGGGATATGAAAATTTTCGAAGGTGATTTCTCTTTATGTGTAATTAAAATTATCGCACGATAATTTATCGGCACAGTCCGTTAGACCTTATTCAAATCCTTTTTTAAAATATTATTTTTGTCAAATCTAATGACCCCACGGCATCTATCTCTTCGAACTCCATGCCACTTCTTTGCCGTCCGGGATAATTAGAGAGCTTGCATCAAATCTGATATAATATTTTTTTGTGGTGAAAAAGCGTTATGGCGAAAAAGAAATGGTTAAAATAAACTTCTAACACCCCCTACCGAAATCTTGGGCCGATTGGCATTAGTTCTTAAAAATTAAAACGGGTTTAAAAAAAAAAAAAAAAAAAAGCCCCACACAGATTGTCATGGGGGGCCTGATTGTTATTAATTTTATGGAATAATAATAAATAAATAAATAAAAAAAAAAAAAAAAAAAAAGTTTTTTTAAAAAAAATATACACGGCGGAACAATTTTTATGGCGGTGTTTCCTATGTTTACCTTAATAAAATCACACCACAAAAGTTGTTCCACCGTGTATATTACACATACCATACAGCGAAATCACCTTCGAAAATTTTCAAATCCCTCCGAAAACCTTAAAAAACCTTAAAAAACCCTCAAAAACCTTAAACTTATACGTCGGGAATAATTGTACAAGTCAAGAATTACTCCGATGACGTCATACCTATAACACAAAACCCGTAATGTAACTTCAAATACCTTCGAAAAGCTCCAAACACCTTCCAACACCTCCGAACATTTGTTCGGAGTAGTGTAACCATATTTCGGACGGAAATTTTTCGAAGGTGTTCGGACCGAAATTTCGGAGTAGTGTAACCCCGGCCTAACCCGGAAGCGAGATTTCTATTTGAAAAACGAAGGAAAATTACAAAAATTTCACAGACCGTAACCCGTCAAAGGAGTCGAACCCCCGGTCCTTTTCCTTTTCTGCAAAATTTAAGTTCGGAAGAATTTCCGATTTTTTTATGTTTAATATTAATTTAAAAAAAAAAATTTCAAGGGGGGGGGAAGTAACCGTAATCTAACTTAATTTTAGGAGGGGTCCCGAAATGTTAATTTTTGCAACAAGGGGGAAGGGGTAAAAAATGGCCAAAATTAAGCTAACGTAATTTATGGACGGCCCCTAAGCAGTCTATGGGACTTCCTTTACTTACCCATGCTTAGCTGAGAGCATAGCAAAATAAGTAGAAGTGATTTGATTTCCATAATGAGACTTCACTCTCAACACGGCCACTAAATTTTTGCAAATTAAGCAAGTTTATGTAGTGTGGAAAGAAATCCGATTTCGACGGAAACACAAAAGCGTTCAGATTAATATCAAAATATCACAATTGTACATGCAATTTTATATTGGCTACTGTTTTTGGGATTAAGTTAATCATTTCTTTTATATTGACGGATTTTTATGTATGACCGTTGTTTTCTTTCGAGATTTAAAAAAAAAAAAAAAACAATTAATTTTTGATTGTTATATCGGCGAGATTCGGATAAACCAACGTCATCGTGATTTATCCTTTGTGTTTTGAAAGAGAATAATCCGATAATAGTCGTTAATCGATTTTATCTTAAAAGGAAAAAATTAGTTTTTCATCTTTTTCCTGTAAATTGGTTATGTCTGCACTTTCAATTTCTTTAAATCTGAAGCCCCACTACCACATCTATTCAATTCGTCATGTCATAACAACACTCGAATTTCACTACCCCGATTTTCTCCGAGCAACCCCTGAGTAGGTGACTAGGTGTATAAGGGTGGAATTTTTTTTTTGTCAAAAATTCTAATTAATGGGGAACTTTTGCGTTTCAAATCAATTTCCGGAAAATTCCCCCCTCAGCTTTTTTGATGGGATTTCCAAATATTTTCCAACCGTAAAAAATGGAAATTGATTCCAAACACAAAAAGTTCTTATTAATTAGAGTGTCCTTGGTAAAAAAAAAAAATATCGTTTAACATGACCTTTAATTCGAACGGGTGACTAGTTGGGGCCATTTTCCGATAAAAAAGTGGCCTAAAAAATTAAATTTACCCTTAAACCCCTACTCAGGGTTTGATCGGCAAAAATAGTGAAATTCGTATTTTACGGGAAAGTTAGCATAAGTATGAGAAAAATTTCAAGTCTCCGAATTCGAGATTAAGCCGAATTTCAGTCGTCACAGGGGTTACTCGGAAAAATTCGGGTTAGTGAAATTCGTGTCTACGACCTCAAAAGCCGACTTTATTTGTAATTTGAATGTTAAAAAAGCAGGAAATTTTCACGGGAAAATTTTCGTGTTCTACGATCTCAAAAACCGACTCTTAAGGGGCCGTCCATAAATTACGTTAGCATTATTTCGGCAATTTTTGACCTCTCCCCCCCCCCCCCCCCCTTCAAGAAGTTTTTTTTTAAAATTAATGTTAAGCATTAAAAAAATCTGAAATTCTTCGGAACTTAAATTTTCCAAGGAAAAGGTTTGAAACGCACCTGGGGAACGTATCTGAGTTCAAAATCACTTGATAAACTTTTGATAAAAATTATTTGTATCAATCAGAATAACATTATTTATTTATTTATTTATTTTTTTAACAAATAAACTAGATTTTTTAAAGTTTTTCCAGCAAGAACAATTTTTTAGCTTAGAGCAAATGCACGGGTAAAATTGTAATCGTTTTTTTCTTTTTTTTAAAGTGAGTTAGGTTGTATAATTTAAAAAATTTAAATTGTTTTCATTTTTACACGTTTATTACATTAGACTAATGCTAACGTTAGATATATAAAACCCCTCTCCCCCCTGTTAGCAAAAGTTAGCATTTTGAATACCCCCTCACCCCTAACGTGGTGAGGTTCGTAACAACCCCTAACGTAATTTATGGACAGCCCTTTATTTGTAATTTTAATATGAAAAAAGCCGGAAATTTTCACATTATTAAATGCTAATGAAAAAGTTTTAGTTTAGACCCCTTTTCCGCTTACAGCCATCCCTAGGTTGTGGTGAAAAAAATGTTTCAAAATTTTTCTAATGTTTTCACACCCAATAGAAATTTTTTTTTTTTTTTTTTTTCAATTTTTTAATAATTATTTTTAATTATTTATGTTTTTACACTCAAACTATTTTTATGGTGGTTAAGCAAATCCAAAACTTTTTTTTTTTTTTTTTTTTTTTTTTTTTTTTTGAACGTCCTAGGCTGCGGGTGCAAACCGGGCAGTCGGCGGTTCAAATCTACACTCCGCTACTTTCCCTGTGCAATTTTTTTTTTTTAAACTGATTTTTCATCCTGCTTAGACATATATTCCTTGAAAATATTTTCTTGTCAATAACATTTGGGGGAAAAAATTTCCCCGAAATAAATTTCCTCTTTAAATGTCCTTTAATGAAAAAATGTTTTCTTCGAAAATTGCAGATGATTAATGACGAACATTGCGACCGCGATGGAATATAAAATTATCACCAGCCAGAAGAAAAAATTAAGGACCGCTGAACGTCGTCGTATGCAAAAGAGGAGGAAGATGAAACGAGACTCTAGGTCACCTGCGCAGTCATATAAATTATAATAGCCATCGGTCTAATCGGCTCAACAAGTGAAACCGACGAATGCATCCGCCGCGCACGCTTATGCCATTAGATGAGTATGTTCATGAAAGAGAAATTTCTTTTTAGGCACTTTTAACTGTTTACTTTTTATGTTTATCATGCCTCTACATTTCTTCTTTCTCCCACTTTCGGGTCCCTTCTTTTTTTTCTTCTTCTTTGACGGGCGACTTTTTTTTTTATTTCAAAATTTTTGTAGTCGCCGTCGCGATTTTTTTTTTCTTCGAGTTTGTAAAATTTCGATTTTTTTTTCTAGGATTTTAGTGTGGGTTTAGCAAATATCAGTTCTGCGAGTGCGGTTTAACAGTCAGTATTTGGATTTCCTTTGACCTTGAACATGAAATATCGAAATAGAGTCATCAGGTAATTGTACTTTCTTCTTAATTTTAAGCGGCGCAACGTGTAGGCGTTTTGTCAAAATCTTCGGTTTTCAAATAAAAATTTCTCTTTTTTTTTTTGCTTTGTGCCATATAAGTTGATGATCTTAACTGAATTATTGAAAGTCCATGTTTATAAAATTATTTAAAGACCGGAAATTTCTAATTTTAGAGCGTTTTAAAATTAGTATTATTTTTATTATTTTTTATTATGTGCGTATTATTTTTATTCGCAAACTTTTGACTTAAAAACAATACAGTAAAACTTGTATCTAGTTGTTGGTCGCGTTTCGTTTCCGGAAAATTCCGTTTAGCATTGTTGGGCGTCTAAGTTAAGGGTACGTAAAACTTTTAGCACTTATTATGGCGCCGTAAAAGGCCAGATTCAGAGGATAGAGGGCGGAAAGTCCTCTAAGGGCTTCAAGTGATCCATTATAACACGAGAAAGATAGAGTTAATGCAAAAATGCACCATAAATAAGGGCGCTTAAGTTTAATATTTGGAAAAATCATGCAAATCATGGTACTTTTTAGTACCGCGCTAGGACCTCATTAAAGTTTTTAGCAACACAAAAGTAGTTAATGGCATTAATATTTTAGATGCTAAAAAAGATTTTTGGGGTCTAATTTGAACCCTTGAGCACCGTTCTCAAGTGTTATCACTTTTGCCCATTTGTAGGGGAAGAAAATTAGGTTAGGTTAGGTTAGGTTAGGTTAGGTTAGGTTAGGCTAGGCTAGGTTAGGTTAGGTTAGGTACTGTAGTACTACTATAGTACTACTATATTACTACTATAGTAGTACTATAGTAGTATTATAGTACTACAGTACTCAACCAATCCATGGACGTTACACACCACGCCCATAAGCTAAGTATGGTGCGGACGTTACAGTCCGCGTGGATTGGCCCTACTATAGTACCTTACTAATTAACTTAACTCTTACTATAGTACAACAGTACTATAGTACCTTACTAATTAACCTAACCTAACGTAACCTAATCCAACCTTTTGAAGTACAATAGTGCCTACATGAGAAACTCAAACCCAATATTCTTGGAGCAATTAAACTCCCGAATTTTCCATCAGAAATTGTGCATATACGTTTTGGTACCTACACGTATTTATAAACTTTAAATCTATGACAAAATAGAAGTCGGTAAAAAAAAAAAAAGATCAAGCGATACGTGACCATATTTTTAATCAAACTTCTAATTTTATCTTTTGAAATCCCCTTTCATTTAATTGCAATTATTTCCGCCTTGGACGTCCCATTTCGCTCGAGAACTCTTGAAAAATCACCCCAACCTTTAGAAACTGCCATCCAACAAGGATAAATAATTCATTAGAATTGTTGACCTAGAGGCCTTGGAACCAATTAACCAAGATTCTCCCCAGATGTGTGATCACATGGAATGTCAAACCTGCTTTCAACTTGTTTTCTTTTTTTTTTTTTTTTATTTCTTTCTTTCGTATCTTTTAGTTCGATATAACTTCCGATTTAAAAGTGTAATAACCGTTTTTAAACCGTCGTTCATTGTTTTTTTTCTCCAGGTAGGATGCGATAAAAAGCACAGCCATAATCGCCATGGACGATAAAGACGGGAACGTTATATCCCATTTAATCGGAGATTTTGGAAGATGGCAAGCCACAGTGAGTCTTCTGGTCTCTCTTTTGAAAATTCCGATAGGATGGTTTCAACTTAGCATAGTTTTTTTGGCTCCGATACCTGAATTTTGGTGCGAGCACCCGATATCCAACGTGACAAGGTTCAATCAAGTAAGCGATGTCACATGGAGGAACGAATCTCTCAATAATTGCGACATAGAATGCGCTCATTATATATTCAACACGACCACGTTTAAAAGGACCATCATATCCGAGGTAAATAATTCTTTTTTTTGATGTCTAGGCTACATGCTTCGATCGGTAATAGCATTGGTCGAAACAGCATGGCGCCCCCATAGGTTTATAATTAGGTTGCTACCTACCGCCGCCTTTATTCTATAAAATAAGGCTGTCGTCTGCTTGAGGGTGGGCAAAACTAAAAGCTCATGTAGGTTTCGAGCAAGTTTAACTACGCACATTTTAGTTCTAAAACGGGCCATTGATGGCGCTGCGATCTTGAGAGACGCAACGTGTCTAATCGTTTAATTCGGGACTCCCGCCGGGACTCTCGTGGCGGCCATATTTATTTGTTCGTTACTAACTTAGTTTTACGGGTTTTTACCCGTTTATGAACAAGCTTAATAATACCCGCAAGTGAACTATTTCGGGTTACAAATATTACAAGAGAAAGTCGCCTCCTTAGTTGTTTACAAATCTCGACGACCAATCAGAAAGCGTTTCTCGTACAAGCAGCGCTTACGGTGGTAGAAAGGAAGAACTAATTTTCGCGTGGTTAAGCGAGACAAAATTTTTCATGTATAAGGGATAGGAGTTTCCGGCCTTGTCTATATGGCCGTGGCTTTTTCTTTTTCTAGACCTTATGCACGAAGGGGGAAGAGTCTTTTTTTTTTAACGAAATCTCGCCAGTCAAGTTCAATAATTCCAATTTCAATATGGCGGCCCTTCACCTAATCACTTAGGTAGAGATCCTAAAAGAGATTAGCCATACTTGTAATTCCGGTTCTTCGATATTTTTCTCCTAAAAATGACTGATCCATTAAAACTTTTTTTGAAAAATTAAGAACGTAAATATAAACAGTCAGAAACCATTTTGTAAACCTAAAACATTTAATATTTTAGACTAGAATTTATTTTTCGGATTTATCGAAAAATCGGAAATGGCTAAATGGCTAAATGGCTAATCTCTTTTAGGATCTCTACATTTAGGAAGTGGTCAACCTCCCACTCCCATTATATTCCCTTTTTGCGTACTGTCTATTTTTGGTGCAAGTTTCAACTTGTTCCGAAGTAAAATCAAAAGAGAAAAAAAATCCAAGTCTTTTGATCACAAACGTTTTTGAGATTATTTTCCGGCTGGGGATTCATTTTTGACAAGTTGAAACTTGCACTGAAGAAATTCCACCGTGAAGCACAGCCCTGTCGATATTTATTGTTTAAATTTTGATTTTATTCATGATTTTTTTTTTTCTCTTTTTCAGTGGATATTGATTTGTGAGAGGAATCAACTGGCAAACGTAGCTCAGATGACATTTATGTTCGGTGTGCTAGTGGGAAATATTATATTTGGGATTGCTTCTGACAGGTAATGCATCGAGAAGGCTTCATTTTACCCTCATTCTATGCTAAGTTAATGACTATTAACATTAAAATTAGTACGGGGGTCATTCAAGTATTTTATCAAGCATTTTTTGGTTAATTTTGTCAATGCCTAGCTTTGCCTTTGTCAATGCTTAGCTTTGCCTTTGTCAATGCTTAGCTTACGGCAAACATCGTAAATTTGGACTCCCCCACGAAGATGTTTACGTAATGCTTGAATGGCTACGTAATGCTTGTTGCCGCAATTAATTTTACTATGAAATCCTGCTCATAACATGAAAATTTCCCGTAGAATGGAAAAAATGAAATAATATTGGTAATAGACAACAGACACATTTTGTGCTGAACATATTTTTTAAATAAACCTAGCATATAAAAATAGTAAATGCGATTTTTGCTGTCATGCGATGTTTAATTACCGAATAAAAAAGAATAAAAATTTTGGCTGTTTGAATTGGCACCAAAACGACCGTGACGTCACAGTTCACGATTTAGGTATGCTCCTAGGTGAGCTATCGGCGGCGTGCCGCGGTATGCCCATCGGAGCAAGAAGAGTTGTCGTACGAACAAATTCGTGTTAACCTTTGAGGACGAGCAGGTGCACTCGTGGTTTCGTTTTTTAAATAACCGCGCGCTTAAAAGTGAACAATGACGTCACACCAATGAGAAACGTTTTGGAGTGGGGTCACGTGACAAGAAGTTTTTACGACTTTATAAATTTTTTTTTCTTAATTTCTAAGAAAATTCCTACAGTAAAAATTGCCATTAGATGACCAGAAAACTTTGAACTTTTATTATTCACCATAATTAGCAATCATGTCTGTTGTCTATTTTCTTTTTCAGGTATGGCAGAAAAATCCCGCTGATTATCGCCATTGCTATGCAAGCAGTCACTAGTTTTATATTGTCGTTTATTCCGTGGTTTTGGAGTTTCTTGCTGCTGCGGTTTTTGCTTGCCATATCAACAGGAGGGACGATGATCACTAGTTTTGTTTTATGTAAGTTTAACATTAACAGGATGGAGACCCCAATTACTGGACGGCTTAGGCCGGGCCCGTTTCCAAGAGATGCCCCAGGGGAAACAGTGTCTTCCTTAGCTGACTGTTACGCCCCCTTCCCCTTGGAAAATATCAACCAGTCATTGATGTACTTTTCACAGGCACCCTTATAGGCCGACGAGAAGAGAGCGAATTTTCGCGCGAGTGACGACGGAATTCGATCCCTCATGAAAAAAAAGAGTCCAAATGAATAATTTTACATCGAGCTTTCACACCGGAAAGCTTGAGTTTTTGGAAAAAATTATTTCAACCACCCAGGCCGAGTATTCCACTTGCGTTTTCTGCACAGGCCAACCTGGATTCGGATTCCTCGTAAAAGAAATGCCTAAAAACAATAATTTTAAACGGAGCTTTCACACCAATAAGCTAGAGCTTTTGCAAAAAAAAGTTTCATGTGCACAGGCCGAGTATTACACTCGGCTTTTCTCTACAGGCCAGACCGGATTCGGATTCCTTGTAAAAAAAACTGAGCCTAAAAAATATTTTTACCCCAAGCTTGACACCGGAAAGCTAGAGCCTATTGCAAAAACAAATACATGGGCCTACCGGCCGAATATTACCCTCGGTTTTTTTCTCCGGTCTGGCCTGTAGAAAAACCCGAGTGTAATACTCGGCCTTTGCACATGAAGTTTTTTTTGCAAAAGCTTTAACTGTCCGGTGTGAAAGCTTGAGATAAGTAAAATTTTTTTAGGCTCAGTTTTTTATGAGGAATTCGAATTCGGTCTGGCCTGTAGAGAAAAACCGACTGTAATATTCGGCTTGTGCAAATGACATTTTTTTTTGCAAAAGCTTTAGCTGGTTGGTGTAAAAGCTTGCGGTAGACAATATTTTTTTAGGCTCAGTTTTTTACAAGGAATTCGAATCCGAGTTGGCCTGTACAGAAAACGCAAGTGGAATACTCGGCCTGGATTGTTGAAATAAATTTTTCCCAAAAGCTCGGTTGAAAATTATTCTTTTTAAACTCTTTTTTTACGAGGAATCCGAATTCGGGTTGGCCATAGTACAAAAAAATCATGCGGAACACTCGACCTGAGTGCTTGAAATATATTTTCCCAAAAGGAAGGTTCGAGAACTGGTCAGTTCACGAACTAGTCAGGAAAATCGATCAGTTCACGAACTCGCCCGGAAAAGTCACCAGTTTTAACTTCGAGCTTTCTGGTGTGAAAGCTCGGTGTAAAATTATTCATTTGGACTCTTTTTTTTATGAGGAATCGAATTCCGTCGTCACTCGCTCGAAAATTCGCTCTCTTCTCGTTGGCCTGTAAAGGTGTCTGTAATGAGGGAAAGTTCATGCGCAAGGATTGGTCAGGAAGGTTGGCAGGTTCCGAATCCGGTCTGGCCTGTATTGATTTCCGATCGGAAATGGGTGGCCTGTAATTACTCGCGCGGGCCTGCAAAATTATAACGACCCAGCCAAAACGTCCAATTTGAAAGTTTTTGTTATGGAAAAATTTTGGATTTTTCAAATTTGAAGGCTTCAAGTTAAAAAAAAATGAAAATGTTGCAAATTTATTTTTCAGGTGTAGAAACGGTCGGCGGTAAATGGAGGACGTCCATCCCGATTCTCTATCAAATTCCATTTGGGTTAGCTAATTCAATTATGGCAATCATGGCGTATTTTTTGAGAGACTGGAGGCAACTTACTTTAGCCATGTCCATTTGTTCTATGTTTTTTTTGTCCTATTGGTGGTAAGCATTTTTTTTTCTTTCTTCGTGCATTGTACCCTTTGACATCAGGGCCTATATCTTTGATTTTCGTACGGGGTCGAAATGCTTTAACTTCAAGACCTTTTCATGCCAAAATACAATTTTTTTAATATATTTTACAGGTTAATACCGGAATCTCCCAGATGGCTATTAGCAATCGGGAAGAGCGAACAAGCCGCCGAAATTTTAGAAAAAGCAGCGAAAACCAACAATTTAAAATCGGAAGACATTCCGGCTGTGTTAGCATCACGAGACGACGGGAGCAAATCCGAAGCGAAATCTCAGTCTCAAGGATCTCCGTTTTTAGGGCTTTTCAGGACTCCCAATTTAAGGAGGAACACGTTAAGTTTATTTTTTAATTGGTTTGTCGCCGGAATGAGCGTGTTCGGTTTCTCCCAGTACATGAGTTTCATCGGGGAAAACGACGACATTTTCATCAATTTTTCGATAGGCGGACTGGTCACGATACCCGGGACTATACTGTGCATTTACGTCGTCCGACAATTCGGAAGAAAAGCGACGATAATCGCGTCTGGAATGCTCTATGGAGTGACTTGCATGCTTGTGGCTGCAGTGCCGGAGGGTTATTTTTCTCACGATTGGCCGAAAATCGCGCTGGCAGGGATTTCCCTGACGGGGATGTCCGTTACTTTCCCGGCTTTGTACCTGTATTCCGGGGAATTGCTACCTACGATTGCGAGGAACGGAGGAATGGGAGCAGCTTCTATGTTTGCAAGATTCGGATCCATGATTGCTCCGTTTGTATTAGCTACTGTGAGTATATAAAATAGAATGGCAATAAGTAAGGAATTGAGATCCTCAAAGAGTAGATTAGAAAAGCTGCCATTTTCTGATAATTAGAATAGACTGTATGTCGGACCGAAAATGGCGGACCTATTGAAACGCTTTTTCTGGTGTCACATTTAATTTTTTCGGGTCCAAATTAGGTATAAAAATTTACTGGGACAAAACAAGTGTTATGACTCGGGAAAAAATACATTTCCGGAAATTATCGGAAATAAAAAGTATATTCCTGGGAATTTTTGGGAATTTTATGTTTTTGAAATGAGGGTTTTTAGGGCAAACTAAATCCGCTTCGGGCTGTCGGCTGCTATCATGGTAAATGTCGGCCGGCTTCGGATTGGTTAATAAATAATTTAATTTGAGAAGGGAATATTTATTAACCAATCCGAAGCCGGCCGCCATTTTACTACGATAACAGCCGACAGCCCCCTAGCGGATTTAGTTTGCCGTAAAAATCCTCATTAGTTCTCTAAATACTTTTAAAAAATACAGGAAAATCAATTTCCCAGAGGGAATAAATTTTCCATATGAAATGAATGCCCGGGAATCGGTAACTTTGATTCTGAAATATTCCTGCTTATTGCTGTTTCCACAAGAAAAAAACAATTCTTTTTTTTGTTTCAGAGCGCTTGGGCGGAATTCGTGCCACTAGTGATACTCGGCGGACTTCCGATAGTTTCAATCTTATTAATTCTTCCACTTCCTGAAACAAAAGGCTGCAGTTTGCCGGATAGCTTAGAAGATGGCGAAAACTTTGGAAGGTGAGCTCTAATCATGGCTTAAAAAATCATTTCGGAAATCTTTGATTTTTAAGCAAAAAAAAGATTGCAAGAAAATGTTTTAAAAAAACATTAATATGTATTCCCATATTTTTGCGGATTTAGCTCTGTTGCAAAAGAAGAGTGTTCTTGTTATTATCAACTTAAAGCCAGATATGGCTTTCTAGCTAATTTATAAAATTTGGAAGCCATTTATTCATAAGTTAAAAACAAATTTTTGTAATTTTTATAGGAAAGCAACAGAAGAATCCGGAGTGACGGCTGGGAATTACGTCCAAATGATCCAAAGCTGATTAAATGTGTCTAGCTTTCATCTAGAAGTCTGTGTATATTTTATTGGAAAAAATCGTCTTTAAAAATTGTACAGTTGGAATTTTGGAAGTGATACTGTATTTTTAGGAATGTATTTATTTCACAAGTCTTTTCAATATAAGTTTTCAGTATTTTTTTTTTTTTTTTTTTTTTTGTACGTGTTAGTATTTTATTACAATGGGCTGTACAGTGTCGTTTTTGGTTATTTCTGCAACTTCCATTTGTACCTATTTTATAACACTCATATTATAATCCATAATTTTCTCGTTAAATTTTCCATAGGTAATTTAAGTATAAAATTTTGAGGTTACTTTGGCAACTTCCATTTCTCCCAATTTCATAACTCTCATTATAATCCATACTTCTCTCATAAAATTTTCCATAGGTAAGTATACAATTTTGAGAAACTTTATTTAAAACGACTGTCACTAAACTTTTTTCGTTTGTCGCAAGCTATGGAAGCTCTGTGGCTTCAAATACCCCCAAAATACTATAATTCAACACTGTATGTGTTGAATAAATACAACATTTTCCCAACAAATATTTTAAAACTCACATGGAACTTTGTGGCAATGGTAAAAGTTTTGGGAGAACCGCAAACGTTTTGTGACAGAGTTGCAAATGTTTGGTGACAGTTGCAAAAGATGGATTGCGACATATTTTTATTTCTTTTAATTTGAATTTCAACTTGATATTTGGATTAATTGGTTTTCCCCACAAGACTAACTAATGCTGCCCTGTATGCCATTTTAACCTAATAATTGTTTTTAAAAAAACGGAATAGAACCACTGTTTGCATATGTTAAAAATATGCAAGGCCCATTGTTTACAAAAGTGGACATACGTTAAAATCGTTTAGAGAGGCAGAGTGTTATATCGATATTTTAAAATTAATGGGAATATATGCTTCATGTCAGTTTCAGTACATTTTTAAATGGAAGAATTCAATTTGCTGTAACGGAAATTCAGAAAGCTTATTTTACTTCTTAAGCAGAGAAAATTAAGAACGATTAGGTATCTTTATTTTTAACCTTTTAACTTCTCGTTTATTCTAGGACCAGGAAAATGTTTAAAAATCATAGTTCGGCGCTTTTATATGGTAAGATTGTAACACGCACTGCCATCTGTTGGACGCTATTGTAACTAAAAAAAAAAAAAAAGGTTCACGACATGTCGATGTCGCCATTTAAATTTTAAAATCCAATATGGCGTTGGTCAGATTCACGTCTATTCACGTACATCATCACAGCCCAGGCATCGTTGATCACATTTTGAGTGTTTTTAATCGTTTTTTCATTTATATAAGCTAATTATTACTTTTAGTAGCATTTGTGCAATTATGTGAAAGTTAAATTTTCTTCATGCAGCCGAATGAACGATCAAAGCTGTGGTAGTTTCATAATGCTTTGTTTGAACTTGAATGTGCTTGTGATTAAGATTGGGTTAATTGGAAACGTAAGATCAATTTGCAAATTGAAATAAATAATTAATCATGTTAATTATTAATAGAGGATCGCGTCAGTTGAATATGTGATTGTGTTGTTCATCATAAAACGAGCTTATGATTCATACTGGAGCCTGGCTTGTGGACATTTCGAAGTGAAATTGCTCATTGATTCTTCTGCTCACTGGAATTCTTTTCAAAGCAGCAAGAATGAGACAGGTATTGTAATTTTCATTACTTCTTACTTATGAGAATAGCAATAGAAATAGAATGAATAACACAATGAAATATTATTGTCTCGTCTTTAGCTTTGTGCTTTGTATTTGGAGTCTTTTAAAAAGAGCCGAGATTCCTAAAATTAAAAATTCATGTTGAATTTACATGTAGTTTACTTACTTTCTGTGCTAAAAGTCTGATATATTTGAGTTATTGGCCTATTTGATAGATGTGATCACCTTTACGTCAATTCATGTTTATATGAAATGTGTTTATTTTTTTGCAGGTTTGTTGATTTGTTGAAGGCTGGATATATGCATGGATAACGAGGTCAAGAAAGATAGATGTAATCTTGCAATAAGCAAGTTAAAAGCAAGCTACTGATGGAGAGAGAAGAAGAGTCAATTCTGAGGCCTGCCTGGCTTGATGAGAGATGTTGCGACTTTGAAGAAAAATGATGAAATTTTCATTCATAAGGTAAATTTCTTTAACCTTTTAAATGTAAGAATCAACTTTTTTTTTTTTTTTTTCATTATAAGACAAATTCTGTGGGGTTATTATCAGTAATCCATATACAAAAAACCCTGATGCTTGATTGGCAAATTTTAAAAATAAGATGTTGAAAAATTTTTATTAAAACGAGAAAGGAATGTTGCACTTTAATGAACAGTCCAATTCCTGTTCATTAAACAGTCAGGAGCTTTTAAATTGGATTTGAAAACCTTTTTTTACTTTTTAGGTGCATTTTGCTTTCATCTCGTTCAGCTTTTTTGAAAGTTTTAGTAGAAATTTTAATTTTTTTTCTTTTATTTTGTTCCAGTACATTAACATATGTAAACCTTTTACGTATGATGGAAACTTCAAAGCCTGCATCCTTTTCAATTGTTTTTGGAGTTTCTTACAGTCATCGTAATGGATCTGGGCCTTGCGTTGTTGAATGATGAGTAAAGGAACTTGATGATGTACTATGAGCCGATGAACACTGGGTGCCTTAAGAGTTTTTTGTCCCTTGGTCTTATGGTAAGTAAAAATTTACAAGTTTTTCAGCATTTGCTTTGCTTTTGTTCATTGTTAATACATGCAAAACTCATTTTGCCAAATAGAATTTGGGATTCCACTCTTAAAAATTCTGAGATTTTTGGAATAGTTGCAAAATAGTTTTCTGAGACCAAGTTCGCCTCGATCCGTGAGAAAAAATTTTTTGGCTCAAAAAACAAGAAAGGCTATATAGCCTTCCTTTTTTTTTGGATTTTCGTCAAAAATTTTTTTTTCTAAAAACCGTGGAAATGGGTTCCTCCGGACTCGAGAAGCTCGGAAATAGCTAAATTTTTTGGCGTCATCACCTGGTCACGTTTTTACGGCCGTTTTTCTAAATTGAAATTCACACAATCTGAACAGATTCGTTTTTCTTCAATATCTCGGTCAATTTTAATTTTTTTTCAAATTCCTTTTGGGGCCGAATTTCTCTTTGCGAGACCTTTCGATTGAGACCAAGTTTGCCTCGATCCGTGAGAAAACATTTTTTGGCTCAAAAAACAAGAAAGGCTAGTCTTTGCATTTTTGTCGATTTTGGTGAAAATTTTAGGTGTCGATTTTTTTGGCTCTTAAGGGGTTTTCGAGGTCTCTGAATCCGAATATGAGGTCAGTTTTTTGATCCGAGCATTTTCCGACCCGTGGGAGCCATTTTCAGATTTACCCAAAAACGGTTTTTCTCGATTTCCCGCTCCGCAACTCATCCGATCGAAAAACCGACTTCACCACTGGATTCAGGAGGGTCGAAAACCCCCGGAACCACTGAGAAACCCTGGAAAAGTCCAAATTTTTTTTTTCGTCGAAGAAAAAGGAAAGACTATATAGTCTTTGCATTTTTGTCGATTTTGGCGAAAATTTTAGGTGTCGATTTTTTTGGCTAATAAGGGGTTTTCGAGGCTGCTGAATCCGAATATGACGTCAGTTTTTTGATCCGAGCATTTCCTGAGCCGTGGGAGCCGTTTTCAGATTTACCCAAAAACGGTTTTTCACGATTTCCCGCTCCGCAACTCATCCGATCGAAAAACCGACTTCACCACTGGATTCAGGAGGGTCGAAAACCCCCGGAACCACTGAGAAACCCTGGAAAAGTCGAAATTTTTTTTTTCGTAAAAAAAAAAGGAAAGACTATATATATAGTCTTTGCATTTTTGTCGATTTTGACGAAAATTTTAGGTGTCGATTTTTTTGGCTTTTAAGGGGTTTTCGAGGTCGCTGAATCCGAATATGAAGTCAGTTTTTTGATCCGAGCATTTTCCGAGCCGTGGGAGCCATTTTTCGATTTTCGCTAATTTTATTTTTTATTCTTTTTTTAGCCTGCAGTTTTGGTTCAAGGAGTTGGAACAGCTGAGGAAGAAAAGGACCCTGGACAGGAGCAGCAAAACGATGCCGGACTTGAAAGAACGTCGTCAACATGCTTACCACCGCATCTAGGCTTGGAGAAAAACAACTGGACCATCGAACTGTGATCAAAAAATTTATTATTTTTTGGAAACGTTTTCGTTCAAATTTTTCCAACTTTGCTAGCTTTTTTTGTTTTCCTGTTGCACAGGAAAATTTTTCATATCAGGATTTTGTTAGGAAACTTCATTTAATTAGGGGACAGAATCTATAAAGCTTATACTAGTTCGAGCAAGAAAAAAAAATGAATAAAAATATAATTTATTTTACTTAATGTAAAGCCTGCTGATATGACCACCCACAAATATCGCTTATTTTATTTTAAATTAAAAAAAAATATTTTTTAATGTGGGCCGGGCGCAGGAAATTGAGGTTGGGTGGGCAATTTCCTGCCCCAAGTCGTGAATGTTCATACTTATGGACGTTTTCACTTGGGAGGGGACATTTCAGAACTTAAAATGATGAAATGTCCCCATCGAGGGGTGCTGTTGCGTTAAAATTTTTTTTTTTTTTTTTTTTTTTTCCAATTTTCTAAGAATTTAATTTTTCTAAGAAAATTGAATTACTTTTTTTTTTATAAATGTTAACGTAAAAGCTCCTCTCACAGGTGGTCGAAGCGGGCTACTCTCCGAAACGAGTCAGGCGATCTGTATCGTGATGGGTAAGTAACCACAGGAAGTAGTACTACCTGAGCTTTTTTTGGTTTGAGCCAAGTCACAGGTGTTAGGCGATTTTTTTTTTTTCGTTCATGTCATGGTGGCGAAGGAGAAGTTACCGATTTTACATTTTAATATCGGTAGTTTCTTTTTGCAAGTTAGGAAGAGGTTTAAAGGCCTCTGAATATTTTGGGAAAAAATATTTTTTCCCCTTTCTGATTATCGCGGTTAGGGACTTCTTACAATTAAGAACCTGTGTCTAGCTTAAAACCTTAGGTTCGTGGCCAATAGGCACTACTCATTGGATGTCAACTGTTAGGTTTTAAGTCTGACGACTTTCTTTTTTTTTTTTCTGCTATGGAAAAGCAAACCGAAAAGTTCAGCAGTGCATTTTAATGCAAAATGCACTGACTCGATTTTTTCTTGTTTGACTTTTCCAAGCAGAGACCTGCGATCAGAACTTCTTTTTTCGCTGATCTTTTGCTTTCCTATCTCGAAATGTTAGGGAAATGTTAGGAAACTTTTGCCTAATTACTTTTTCTATATGCTTTTACCGTACTTTATCTCTATTATTATTATTATTATTATTATTATTTTTTTTTTTCCCTTTTACGGGATATTTATTATTATTATTATCACCTTATTTTTTCGTTTTTTTTTATATGTATTTATTTTTTTATTATTATTATTACCTTTATTTTTCTTTTTTTTTAATTTATTTCATTTTATTTTCTATTCTTTTCTTTTTTATTATTATCTTGATTATTATTTTTAGTTGCACGGCTCTCTTATTCCAAATTCATACCGAATGTTAGAGTAATTTTGAATAATTACCTTGGCATTTTGGTTATTTCCTCTTAAATTTTCCAACCAATGTGTAGGTAATTTTTAGGAATTATCTTAGCATTAGGTTATTCGTTATTCGAGAGATAGTTTTCAATAGAGCTTGCGGGTGGGTCAAATTTCTCGTCCAGTGCTGCCATCTCCCCCCCTTACTCACCCTAGGGCTCTATTTTTCCCCGTTTGGCAGGGTAACTCTTAGTAGTTATTTTGTCAAGTCGGTCTTAAAAAATACTTTTTACTCTCTGATCGCAGGTAGCTTTTTGCACTCTTCGCATTTTGATTACACATCCTAGAGTTCTGGCTGGAGCGGACCGGTCCACTGTCCCAGTAGGGTAGTATGAGGTAATGTGGCCAAAACGTCCTGACCTTTCATTTCTCACCTGACGAGTTGGAGTAGCACATGTGCGCTGACAACCACCTTTGGGTATGCTATAACATAAGGCATTAAACAAGCTATGCTTGTTTGATGCCTTATAAGGCATACTAACATCTCCCCTTCCTACTTCGCACGACTTGAGCTAAGAGTTTCAATCGGGGTGACCCTTTACATTTAAACTTGGTTGCCTTTTCAAGAAGTTATTAGAACATGGCAACGTTTACGACTTGCATTGGTATCCGAGTAGTAATTGGTTATCTCGATTGGAGCGCTTAGCAAGGGTCGTGCGGGGTAGGAAGGGGAGATGGCAGCACTGGACCCCCGTTTAAAAAAAAAAAAGAATTCTAAGAAGACCCTCTAAACTGAACCGCACGCTCTTTTTTTTATCATTTTGGTCACGTGACCTGTGACGTCATATATGGGTTTGAATAAATATACTGTATATTTCGTTTCATGTATTTTTATTTTAAATATATTTTATTAGTACAATTAATTACAATCGTTTTTTTTTTCTTTTTTTTCTTGTAAAGTAGAATGATTTGGGATTCTTTACGATTTTTTAATGGTTTTAAATGGCAATTCAAAAATGCTGTTTATTCGATGCGTATGTTGGTTGCCAGTCTTTCTTTGCTAAAATCTTATTTTTAACAGGAAACTTTTGAGTCATTTTTATGATGGTGCTACCCGCTCGTTCGTGTTATTCAAACTCCACGAAACGCAGAATTAGGATAATTCGAACGAACAGAAGCACTCTACAGAAAGTTTTCCTGTTAAAAATATGATCTTAGCAATAAAAGATTTTTGCAAACCTAATACGCATCGAATTAACCTTAATTTTGAATGGCCTTTTAAAACCATCAAAAAATCGTAAAAAATCCCTATCACTCGATTTTATAATATAACAGTAAATATATACAGGTGATATACTATAACACTGAACTCAAAACAAACTATCGAAATTCTAGTAAACGACTCTAGCAAATAAAAAATTGATCAGTAATTAATATTTGATATCCGATATCAGCACAATTGTAAGTTTAAAATTCTTTTAGATAATCGCAATTAATCAAACTACATAGAACGTAAAAATTGGAATATCTGGCCACTATTGGAACGCCTCGACTAATTCTAACTCAAAATTTTTTTTCTTTTAATTAAAAATTGCTGGTCCGAATTACTCCAGAGTAAGAACATTTTTAAAAAAGCCTACGAGTTCTTACGATAGCTTAAAAAGTTTAAGCGCGCCTCGCCAAAAAGCTAAAAAAGTTTTTGAGCTTCGATTTTTTTTTCCATATTGAAATTGTTTTTTTACAAAAAAAATACCGCATCTTAATGTTATTATTTAAAGCTGAGTTTAAGGCAGAAGCTTCTCGACTCATGGAAAAAAATGACAAAATCACGAGATCATTAAAAAAAACATTTAAAAAAAAAAAGTCGATCATCTGTTTCTCAGTAATTTTTGAGTTCAGCGTCAAGTTTATCAAAAAAAGAGAGGTTTACCTATATATCGGACAGCCTGGGAACTAATGATTTGTTTTCAATAAGTGAATCAATTACGTAATTAAGTAATTTTCAAAGGATATTACATTTTTTTTAACATTGCTCGTTATACCTCCAATTCATAAAAGCAGATAAGGTCATAAATGTTGAAAAACAATTTTGAGCCTTTAAAAACTGTTCGATTGCATACTGCATTCAATTAGTTTACTCAGTAATTGAGTTGTAGCATAATTAATATTCTGGTTGTTCAGAGCAATTTTTTTTCTCAAATGAGCAGGAATATTATCGGAATTGTCTAATGAAAATAGTTAAGTAATAAATTAAACTTGCTTCAAAGGTTCATGAATTCCATTGCCACGCTGGCATATAAAAGCCGAAAATAATTTTTTTCCTCTCTACAAAATCAGGCTTTAGTTAACCTTGCAAAAATAA
This sequence comes from Liposcelis bostrychophila, assembly GCA_037577465.1. Lineage (NCBI taxonomy): Eukaryota > Metazoa > Arthropoda > Insecta > Psocodea > Liposcelididae > Liposcelis > Liposcelis bostrychophila. The sequence continues at coordinate 26,735,879 of CM075210.1, read as the reverse complement.
TTAAAAAACAAATAAACCCTCATTCCCAAAGCAATGCTTTAAAACTGGAAAATGAAAGCTAGCTGGCTGGCTCGTCCGATATAATAGGTGCCCCTACCCTATTTACACACTACAGGGTGTCTACTGAAAATCATTTGTGAAATTCAAAGTTTTTTCAAAGTTTTCATTTTTAGAAGAAAAGGTTTTTTTTTAAGTACATGCTCTACTTTAGAAAAGTAATAGTAAAAAAAAAAGTAAATCTTTTCAGCTATGCTAAAAAAAAACGTTTTTTAAATTTCAAAAGAAAATTCCAGAATGGGTCTGGTTTTAATAAAAAAAAAAAAGGCGACGAAAAAAAAAAAAAAAAAAAAAAAAAAAGATATTAACAGTTCAGAAAATTGGCTTCCGAAAAACTGTGTAAATTCTAAATTCAGTATTTACTGAAAACTATGTTTGAAATTCAAGGTTTTTCGAGGTTTTCAAGGTTCAATTTCAAATTCAAGGCTAATTTAAGATTTTAAAGGTTTTCAAGGTCGGTAGACACCCTGTATTACAATGATCTATTAGAAAAAAAAAATTATCGTAAACGTCGTTGATAGGTGAACTATCCTTGTCTTGCGATTTGGAATGTCTTCGGTGTCTTGGCAGCAAAAACGTTCATCCGGATGGTTTTTCTCTCTTCCTGAAGGGTCAACTTCCATGTCAAGAAGGCGGAATATAATAATCGATGTCCCACTGGATGCGAATTCCTGATGATGATGGCCTAGAGACTTCGAGAGCACACAGAAAGAAAAAAAAAGGAAAATTTTTTCGGCATGCCCTCTCGGTCAAGAGTCACAGACAACAGAGCGTTCTTTTACCCCTTCGGCCCCATTCGCCTAACTCTTAAAAGCGACCTCGAAAGTCCCTATCGCTAGGTCGCCCCCACGGTGGTGGTCATCTTGTACGGGAGTCGTTCCACGGGATCGGTTCTCAGCATTATAGCTCCCCAATCCCACATGCAGATCAACAAGTCCCCGTCCGGACCTCATACAGCGCCGGTAATTAGAAAACCTAACAGGATAGGAAGCCCTAGTTACGCCTACCCGGCCACATGTCTGTATGAGTGCGTGAAGCATGTCTAAACCGCGTCATTAGACAAAGGCCCCATGACACGAATCGGTTCGCTACATTCCGGTTAAGGAATGTTCCCCTCTCCTACGGTCAGCCACACATTCACGCCCCGCACGACTGACCACCACATCGAGTCTCCATACCAGAGGTCCCCTGTACGTGGGCTAGGAGCTCTGTAACAAGCTGGCTCTAAAGCTCCATCCCTCCCCTCGCGTCAGGGATGATATTGGCCGCCCCGACGGCTAACCACGACGTCGAACGCGAGACGCTCGGATCCCCTCACCAGCGACAAGCAGATCCTCGCTTCCTCCCCCCTCCCATCGCGACCTCACTAACCCCTTTAAAAAAAAAAAAAAAAAAAACTTAACGTGTGACAGCCTCACCAGCGACGACCAGGCTGTCAAACGAAAAAAAATCGGTCTAAAACGACCGAAGAAAAAAAAACCGCCGCGGAACGCCTGACGTTGTGTATGACTGATCCCTAACAAAATCCCTCGTTGAACTCTTGAAGCGCTGAATCTCGTACTCTTGAAGCTCTGAAAAATGGGGGAAAAAAATTGACATTAGTTAAAAATTCAAAGAACTTAATTGAAAAGCAAATAAAAGAATTAATTAATTAATTACCTAATGTTTAGGTAATTTTTCAAATTAATAAAAAATGAAAACTTGTGCTTTTTTTTTAAGCAAATTTCTTCGCCTAAACGATTTTAGCAACTTTGATACAAGTTTAAACTAAACCTTTGCGCTAACAGAAGTCCTTTAGCCAAATCAAATTTTTTTATACAATCAAATATTACCTCTTCAAAAATTTTTCTTTACAATAACACATCATTTTACAATACAGTAAGCTACAGCTAAGGGCGCATATAAAATTTTTTTTAAGGTTAGTTCATGAAATTGTTCTTGCGTTAAGATTTTAGCAAAACTATTAATAAACAAAATAACCAGTTATATTTTTTAATTACTTTTACAATTACGGCTAAAATTAAAATTTGAATTATAAGTATTTATTGCTTTCCAGCCGTAAACAATATGCATTCAAAATCCGTTACCTACTTACATTGAAACAGAAAGAATCCATTTTAGATATCAATTCCAATGTTTGCGGTGTGGATATCTGAAGTTGAAAGGATTGGAAATACAAAATTTTTTCCATCCAACAGGCACAGTGAACCAACGTTGCGGAGCACGACTCTGTAAAATAAATGAAAAAAAATAACGAATTAGGTTTATGATCATTAATTTTTTACTTTAGATTTTTTCTTTTTTTAAAAAAGGAAGCTACTTTTATTTTGAGGATTTTGAATAAATTACTTCAGCCATTTTCGGCTGAAGTAGTAGATAAGAACTAATCGCTAAATTCTGAAACTTTACATGTAAACGACGTTTTAAAAAATTATTTAAAAAAAAAAAGTTCCTTTAATTTTGCACCTCAGTGTGCTGCGACTATTTTAGCTTTAAAAATGAATGACCTCTGATCCTACTTTTCACAATTGAACACATGTTTTCTTCAAATAATTAATCCAAATTAATAGCAACAAAAACCTAAATTTTAGTTAATGTAAAAATGATTTTGACTAAATCCATACCTGATGGTTTGGCTGTGGTCGACAGTCCATTACATCCAACTTCGACATATAAATGGAATTATTACTTGATCGATGGCAACTCAAGTAAATCTTCACCAAAAACTAAAAAAAGAAGAAAATAAATTAGATAAACAAAATTTAAAATTTTGCATAAAAATTAATTCGAGGAGGAAAAAACAAAATAATTTTCTGATTCATTTTTCAATTTAAGATTAAACAAGTTTAGATTAATCAATTGTTTTCAATTATCAGTGTAAAAGCAGTTTTACTACATGCTTGTTCAGAGAATCAATTGTAAGACTTATCCTTTTAGGTCAAACAAGAAATGCACAGATCAAAATCTTTGCTAAAGTGCTGCACCATGAGGTTGTAGCATAACAATAAATGGATTATACCGATTAACAATCAAAGCTAAATAATGAAATTTGCTTTTTAAAGTTACAAGTAGATAAATTGCTATTTCTGAAATTCAACTCATAGCATGTTTTTACCATTTGCTCGGAACACTAGATATTCATTTTAAAACATTTTTGAGATTCAACTAAAACTGGTAATTTATTTAAAAAAAAAAAAAAAAAAAAGAAACTTACCACGCAATTATTCTGACGACCTTGGCTGCACAACTACTTCATCGATAATTCAAAAATTTTGTTTAGTTGCTATGACCTTTGTAACGAGTTCTCAGCTTTGTATCCACTCAAGTAAACTGCATGCTCTTATCGATTGTTTCTTCAAAAACTTCATCTTTATGAAGATCCTTAGAGAAAGAACAAAGAAACATCTGCTTAGAATTGTAAAAAAAAAAAAAAAAATTATTTCCCAAATGGCGAAAAATGTTCAACATGACAATTCATGTTAAATTTGCCATTCGAGTATAATTAAATATTCAAACTAAAAGACAATCAAACATCTTCACGATTACTAATCATGTTTCAATATGATATTCATTTTAGCTTTGCATTCTAAAACAGTTCGAATTCATTGGAACACCCTAATTAACATTAAAATATTTTTTACTTACATTGAACTATGAATAATAAAAAGCATTTGTCAAGCTCAATACACTACAGTTCTAAAGCCCAGATGTTCCCAATAAATATCTAAAGTCGAATTGCAAAATTGAAGTAGGTTAACGAATGTGACCCCATCTTTGATATTCCTCCAAACATGCTGCAGGTGGCTTTGAAAATCGGAATTTAAGAGTAAGAAAGGCTTTCATTAACTTAGTGCCTTCTTGAGCTTGGAGCCTGCCAAATATAGAAAAAAATACACTGTTAATATTTTTACAGAAATTTTTTTCAAAAATCATTTTATCACTGTCAAAGTATTTTCATTGTGATAAAGACTGCTAAGACTTTGATGCTAACAACTGATCTGAGAAATTAAAAATTTTTTAAAAATTCTTATTGAATTTTAATAAACTTCATTTCTTTAAAGCCCAGATGTTCCCAATAAATATCTAAAGTCGAATTGCAAAATTGAAGCAGGTTAACGAATGTGACCCCATCTTTGATATTCCTCCAAACGTGTAATTACTTCATTTCTTTCAAGGAAAAAAATCTTAAAAAACAACTTAATTATTAACAACATTGACATCAAGGGTAAGACGTTACCTTTTTAAAAATTATTTGCAAAAATTTTAACAAGTTAATTATGAACAAAAATGAGCCTCAGATTAGACGTAAGAATGTTTTGGTGTTTATTCAAGCGCTGGAGATATCACTTTCCTCTAAAAAAAATACATAAAAGCCTAAACCTAGGATTCAAACAGCTAAACAAATCTTATAAAATCTAAACTAAAATCCTAGCAACTGTATTTTTAAACCATGAATTAGACTTAGTTTCAACTTGAAACATTAAAATATTTTAAAAAATTTCAGAGGTTTAATAAAACTAATTATTTATAAAGTAAAGCAACTTACGATAACACAGTATTCTGAAGATCTTGGCTGTACTAGCTGTAGTAGTCCTTTGACGATTAATTCTGTAGCTGTGGCTCTTGCATAAAGTTGCAGTTATATCTCCTCGTACATTTTAAATCGCATCTTCAAATCCTTTAGAAAAGCAAAGAAAACAATTATTAACTAATATAATGGAACATATTATCCTAATAATTAATGTTTCCCTTTAGTAAAACACAATTTCTATTAAATCTTTCATTTAAAAATGTGAAAATATGAAATCCAGTCAAAAATTGAAGGAATTTATTTATCTTGCTCTCAATTGTCTCTCCCAGAATGGAAGGCTATTTTGTGTGGTTTTAAAATGGTTAAAATCAAAATCAATTTATAGTGCCCAACAGTGGCAAGCTCCAACTTTACTTCTTTATTCTTTAATTATTTAAAAAGAAATAAAAATCGTATAAAGCCATAAGATCTAGCTTCTTGGCTGCATGGGTCAACCCTTTGGACAAGAAAACCGATACCAAACAAGCAGACTTTAAAAAAAAAAGAAAAACACAGAGAAGTCAACTTTTGCCTCACTCAATTCCTGACGGGGCATGTGAGGTTACAGTTTTATATAAATTATCTTAATCCTTAAACTTATTGAAAATCTTTTGCTTTTGTGAATATAACTACTGAAAATTTTTAACTCACCATCAATTAAAGGGACATCATAATAATATCAGTAGAATCATACTAACGGCCATTTCCAAATGATGCCATTGATGCCAAAATGAGCTTAATCATACCTGTAAGGAAAGAAAAAATATCATTAAAATCTTAAAATATATTAAAGGATTTTACAATTTTAATACATAAGAGATTCTCTCAGGTAGTATGTTTCAAGTTCTTGCTCAACCATTCACCCAATAAATTTGAAAATGGCTAGAAGCTTTCTCAAACAATCTATCAGTCAATAAAGCCAACTTCAACAGCTTTCCACTTCAAATTTTTAATGGCATCTGCCTTCTTTTTTTTTTTTGAAAATATTTAAATGTTGATATTTCTCAGATACCCCTTTGTAAAGATCAGTAAAAAATTTTTCGGTATTGTACAATGAACCTATCAGACCTTTTTGATCCAACAAAATTTTAAATTCCCTTCCCTTTTAAAACTTAAAAAGCAAAATAATATTTCTAAACAATCACAAAAACATTTTTTAAAAATTACCCATGTGTCCTTCAATATCAATATTGCATGATCAATTTTGCGGATCCCACTCAAAAATTATTCAACCGAAAACACGAAATAATCATAACTGTACTCTTCAGCTCTTTTAAAATTATTAAATTCAATACCGCAAATTATTTTCATACGCCATTAGATTTATCAAACCGAAAATTGATGTGCCTGCTACATTTTAAAAAAAGATGGCGGCCATTTTTTTTTTCTCATGTGGCGATTTATTGTATAGAATTAAAATGCTGGGCAATGTATAATAACTATTTTCTTCTGTCTCATAAAAAATTTACTAACCTGACCTACTACGATTAATAGCAATCCCTTCATTTTATATTAATCAATTTAATTCATAATTAAACAAACTGCGAACCATGTCTTTCGACCTTGACCTTCGTTTACTAAATGCTTTAAACACCGACTCTAGCAGGACGGCGCAGTGCGAGTTATATCTTGTAGCGCCTATGTATAACTTATCCATGGTCGGTGATAAAATCTATTCTCTTATAAGTTAAACATACCAGAATTTTGCATTGTATTCTCTTTAACCATTTCAATAACTCTTAATTTTTAAAAAAAAATTTCGGCCGTTTTATTTTGTCACATTTAAACAACCTATTTTGCCATAAAAAAGACAAGTGATGAGTGATGTAAAAACTTCCATCATGTTTTACTTCTTGAACGATAAATTTAATATTAAGTTTTAACGTTGGTGCTAACATCGCCCAAAATAGTCGAAGTCTAAACTGATTAATAAAAATGAAAAATAAAGGACACATCCCACCGTGCGATGCCCTATAATTTTTGGCGCTTTGCACAATAAAACAGGCCTATGTGATAGGAAACAAATGAAGTTCTAAAAGTAATGAAAGTAAAAACTTACAGAATAAATGAATCCCATATAATTAACAAATACTCAAAGTTTCCAAGCAAAACATAAAACGATCACTATAATCACAGAGGCCAGCTGAATTGCTACTAACAAAACAAATTGTCAAACCACTACCCACCCTTTACCGACCGACCCCTGCCGCTTTAAAAAAAAAATTCCCCTTTCCCCTCATGTTCTTTCTACGTTAATCTTATGACAACCATGCTTTTTGTTAAATAGAATTACGTACCTATTTAAAAAGACTATGATCTCATCTAGAAATATAATACTTCTTCGTTCTTATAGTTTCTTTTTCATACTATAAATTCGACCGCTACCCCTTAAACCTCAATTTCAGTCATTTTTATTTAACCTTGAATTTGGCGGGAAATAGTGATGAAAATTGATTCTTCGTTAAGAAAATCAGTAAGCTGATACCAAACCAGCAAACATAATTTCTATATTTAAATATGAAATTACGCTGAATACTTTCTGATGTAGCCATAATTATTTATGGAGCTAATTAAAAATGGAGATTATTATAATTTTTAACTCACCAGAAACCAAAAGGAAAACAATCCAGATAAATCCCCAATCCTCACAGCCCATTTCCAAAGCATGCCATTCCTATTAGCTATGAGCTTGCTCACACCCTGTCGTAAGAAGAAAAAAAAAGCATTAAAAACCTTTTAATTTAAAAAAGCATTATTAAATTTTAAAAATTTAAAGATTATTATCAGTTAGTATTTTCAGTTCTTGCTCAATCATTCATCCAAATTTTAAAATGAATTAAACTTTTTCAAACAATCGGTCAGTTGATAAAGCCAACTTAAACACCTTTCATCGATTTTTAATGGTCAATGACTTTTGTTTTCTACTACAAAGGGTACTGAAACAGTCGAGAATTCTCTGAATTTCTTCCAATCGTAAACATAATTTTTCAGGCCACGTTTAAAAGCCGAAGAAAAAATAAATTTCTAAAAAAGAGAAAGAAGAAAAAAACCTTCAGGCAAAGTAATTTAAATTTTGGGAAAATATCAGTTTTTGGAACGTTAGTATGGATCTTCTTCCGCAATCACTAGTGAATACGGCATCTCAGTAACCAATGATTTTCTTTTCTGACCGGCTTGTGCATAACGTTTAAAAATTTTTGGTTAATTCGTTAATTATTTTGCGTTATAATTTAGCTTAATCATGGCGATTAAACATTATGAAGAGCACTCCTTTTTTTATTTAAAATAGTTACTACTCATACATGATTATAATTATAATTATTCCTATTAAAATGATAATTAACAATTAAGGAAATTTTTTATCTCAAAGTTCATCAAAAATATAAAAGATTATTTATCATCTAAAAATTATTTAACCCCTCAGAAAATTATTTCACAGAGTTCCGAATTCAAAAGAAAATCCATGACGTTTTGAAAATCTATTAATACAGAACACGAATATCTGTAGTCAAAATTCCGGCAAATGGTAGATTTAATACTCACAATTAAAAAGTTTCGAAGAGAAGGAAACGTCCAAATACATTACCAGTAACTTATAATAATACTTTCACGGTCAATAAAACTCAAAAGGACCCAAATCCATTTCTTCAAAGAAAAATTTAAACCCCCCATGACGAAAACAAAAATACACACGTCTATTCCACTAACCTCTTAAAATCTCCATTAAATAAAATCTTGATGGCTTTCTGAATTGACGCTTGTTGTTTTTCATTATTTCTACTGAAAACTTAGCTCGATGTTCCTCGATTAAAATACAACACATAAATTCCATTCATCTTCACCGACGCCATTTTAAGAAATCCCACCGCCCCCTTCGACGACTCGTTCCCGTCGGTTTACCCAGGAATAGAGACCTATATACGGGGAGAACAGCGACCCGACTGTCATGGCGCTCTACATCTATTTTCTCTGCCATAAGTTAAGTAGATACAGATCGGACGGCAATATGGAGACTTCCATACAGATCGGTATCGGACGGTAATATGTCGGAATGTTTAGCTTACGTTATGATTTTAAACCAATCACAGCTCGACCCCGAGGTCGCTGTTCTCCCCGTATGGACTATATTCAGCGTGAAATCGACAAGGGCGATCCTAGCGGATGAACTACTCTAATTGGGATTTAACAATAGAAAACGATCGTCACGCACTCTGCATGAACTACCCTAATTGGTAAATGACGTCACTCTGAATTTAGTCCTAGTATATTTATGTTTGTATATTTACCGGTATATATATACGTATATATATACCGGCCTATTTTTATTTTCACCCTTGTATATATCAACTAGCATACAGCAATTGTATTGACTTCATTCCTAGATATAAGTAACTGACATTGAAATGACTAAAATATATCTGTTTGATTCTTTATGTATGTACCACTATATGGCAATTAATTTTTTCGGAATATATTTGTCATCTTCAGTTTTGCCATTCCCTTTGAATGACTGTTACTATGACAAAACTTACCGTTCCAGTCTAGTAGTAAGATTCAAAAATTATCCATAACGTACCACATACTGTACGTACACCAACAGGATGTGGGTTCATTGAGATGTGATTGATTCATTATCATTCATATAACTGTACCAGGCAGGAATAAACTTCCAACAAGTGCTGTATTTCCTCCAAGTAATTTATTTGAAACATTCCGCTTATTAAAACTGATTCGGAAACTGAAAAAAAATTTAAAAATTCTGTGTCAATTTTCTGAAATATTGAATTTTCTTAAAGAAATCTCAAACTTTTTGACATGTTCCATTTTAATGAAAACATTTGTGAACTGTAGCAACTGAGCGCATAAATCAATCTAATTGGCTATGCTCTGTCTAGAAATAGTTCAACCCAGCTCTGTTTTTAGTTTTACAAGTTGCAAATTTTTAAAGACGATATTCATAATAGCTTTGTATTCTAAAAGAGTTTGAATTCATCGGAGCACCCTAATCAACATCAAAATAATTTCTACTTACACTGAACTATGAATATAATAAAAAGCATTTGTCAGGCTCAATGCACTATGGTTCTGAAGCCCAGATGTTCCCAGTGAAAATCTGAAGTCAAAAGGTACTCGAATATAAAGATGAAGCAGGTTAAGGAATTCTTCAGATAAAAGCAACCACATCTTGGATATTCCTCCAAACATGCTTCATGACCATACCCCAGGTGGCTTTGAAGAAGGCCACAATTTAAGAGTGCTTTCTTCAGCTGAGTGTCTTCTGGAGCTTGGAGCCTGTCAAACATGGAAAAAAACACTTTTAATATTTTTACTTGCAATTTTTTTCAAAAATCATTTTATGACTGTCAAATTATTTTCATTGTGATAAAGATTCCCAAGACTTGATGCTAACAACTAATCTGAGAAATTAAAAACTTTTTAAATTCACATTGTATTTGAATAAACTACTTCATTTTTTTTAAAGAAAAGAATCTTAAGAACAACTAAATCATTTCAAAATAACCATTAGCTTATAAAATTATATGAAGGGTAACACGTTACATTTTTAAAAAATTATTTGCAAAAATTTAGCAAGGGTATTGTGAACAAAAACAGGCCTCAGATTCCATAAAAGCATGTTTTTGTGTTTATTGAAGTACCGGAGATATCCCTTTCACGCAAAAAAAACATCAAGATTTCAAACAGCTAAACAAATCTTATAAAATCTAAACTAAAATCCTAGCAACTGCATTTTTAAACCATGAATTATTGACCATTATTGTCTCCTATAATAACCAATAACCATTGTGAAAATTAAATAATATTTTCGAAAACTAAGGTTTATCCAAGTAGCTAATAAAGCAGATACTTTATCCTTGTCAGTTTTCAGTTTCTTGATTTTGGAACCTAACTCTGATATTTTCTTTGCTGCCTGGTTTTTTGGCAAATATTTAATGAATATAAGTCCTTAAGACTTATTGGAAGGACTTAAGTCCTTAAGTTATTAGTCTTAAGTTTTAAGTCCTTAAGTCCTTCCAATCATTAATAAAATCATTCTTAGACTGAAATATAAAGTCTTTCTGCATGAAAATGCAAGCAAGCTCATTCAAGCCGTAATTGCTACCTTTTTGAAATAATTTTTTACTTCAACACCGCCAATACTTGTGAAAAATTTGACACTCATCAACTGTCCCAAATGGAGTAAAATAAATCACCTCTGCAAAACTGAAGTTTAATTTCAATTCCTTCATTAAGTATTCAATCCAATTATTTCTTCTCCCAGCAAAAGAATTACATCATCCTGAACAGATTTTTTCATCACACGGTACTGAAAAGTCCACTTTTCAGTCCTAGTCAGTTTATTTACAGACTATTTTACACCGTACCTTGTGATAAAAAATATCTTTCAATGCAAGAAATGCAAACGACTTGCCCGTCTCGACCTATTTAAGGCCCTCGCCTTCGGCTCGGGCTTAAAACTCGGTCTCGACGGGCAATTTTGTCGTTTGCACTCCTTGTATTGAAAAATACTATATAGTTGTAGGTAATTTATCGCTTAACACTTCTGATGAAATATAAACATTTTTCATTATTTTCAAATACCATTCCTTTCTTTTGGGTTTTGCATTTTGCCTATGCTGAAAAAGTCCTCTATTTGAACTCTAACTTTTCTTGTGTTCCATAGTGTTTTTGCAATGGAAAACATGCAAAGCTGATTCCAATTTAAATCTAAATAATACATAGTGCTGAGTAACCTGTAAACAAAATAAAAAATGAAAGTCTGAGTGAATGATTTCTATATAGGGATAGGAAAACAGACAATGAGGTTAACTGTTCCTAAAAATGCTACAACTGCTAGGAATGGCGGCGGTTATCAAACCACACGTTAATTATATCCAAACAATTCCCTTAAGACTTCCTAGTTGTCCACGTCACACAACGTAAACTATTTTCTGCATTGCTTGCTTACCTTTTTCAGTAATATTAAACCAGGACTCTATATTGACAGCAGTCAACAACCTCTTCACCCGACACCAAAGCAGACAAGCTGAACAGCTTGACAGCAAGTACCGGTGCAGTGCCAAGTATACCGTCGAGCTTTAAAAGGCAATTTAATAAGCCTCGCACCGAAAAACGTAGTCGAAGATTTTTTCTCAGATTACTCCCATACTTTTCCTGAAGAAATATTCTTCCCCCATCAGCGGAAAGAAACGATTAATGAAATAAATTTGATTCAAGCAATTGTAGATCCCTCGAAGGTTCACTTACTGTTTACATCATTTACATGTGACTGACTGCACGAGCGGGGAAATTTTTCTCTTATGCAGGGAAACCATGAGAACTCAGAGAACGATAGGACGCCATTTCTGTTTTTTGAGGCTCTTTCTAGAAAATTGCGGGAAGTTCGATTTTTAAAAGTTTCTGAAAGTTGAGAGCACCCTATCTTTAATGATTTTTGTCTTTTCTTGAATTGCGATTGAATTTTTTCCCTAAACTCAGAACCAAAAGCTCGATCAAATTTGAAAATAGGAAAACATTTTCAGCTAAAAATACTTTATTTAGGTACATTACAGGGCGATCGGTAGCTGTGCGGTAGAGTGCTCGACTTGCACACTCGAGTCGAGTACACGATTCAAGGTCACCCAAAAATGATGACTTCATATTTGAATGTCCCCATGCCGAAAAAATCAGGTATTGACATTATACTGTAGATACCAGGTAATTAAGATGAAAAAAAGATTTTCCTGGGGACGCGCGCTTTTCCACCCCGATTTTTCAGGTCTAACGGGCAGCTAATTTTTAAATACAGTTTCAGTGAGGAAGTGGGTCACATTTTTCGTCATTCAACATTGTCATAATTTTTGCTTGTTGGAACTAGAGAATTAAAATCATTCTGAGTGATGACCTATGTACTTTTAAAATGATTCATTCTGTTATGTTGAGCTTAGCGCTGCACAAGTTTTTAAAACTTGCTCTTTGACAACAAGTAAAAGCCTTTTTTATAGTGGCATGTTTATCTTCAGCTAAAATGGGTGCAAAAGCCAAAAGTTTTAGTGAAAAATTAAAAAATATTGATATTGACACTTATATTTATCGGAAGTACGATGTCAAAAACAAAAAAGCTGTCATATTTAATAATTTTCTCTTTAAAGAAAATTTAAAAGTTGAAAATCGAATTTCAAGTCAGATAGATACCGACATATTAAAAGAAACATTCGAAAACTTAAATTTTTGTGTAACGGTGCATAATAATTTAAAAAAAAAGGAAATTATGCATAAACTAAGGGATGGTAATGTAGTTTTTATTATTGTTATTTTCGAGGAAATAATTTTTTACAACTTTGAACAAATAAGTCTGATTAAATCTGAATAGTTTATTTAATAGCTTGAATTCTATTTTTATTTATTATTTAATTTTTTTTTTTTTTTAAATTACTACCTTCTTAGTGGGTATTTCGTATATATTTTGGATTTTTTATCCAATTTGACGTAGTTCAAGAAAAGTTGACATTCTTAACTTTCTATATAGAAATGGATTATATGATCTCAGGATTTTCCGTATGGACCCACCTTCTCCCAGGTCCACAAATCTAACATTGTTTGCTTTTTTTCCAAAAATTAGTTCATCATGTAATTTAAAATTCTTAACTGGATATTTATGAATTAAAATTGTGCTCTCCTCTAAAATTTTAACCAGTTTAATCCAATTTTTTATTATCTCATTTATTTATTTATTATTTTTTTTTTTTTTTTTTTTTTTTTTTTTTTGCAGTTGCAAACGACGATTCAAAACATGATCTCATCTTAATAGCTGTCATGTCTCACGGGGAGCTCAAAGAAGATGAAGGACGTGAGAAGATCTTTGCTAGTGACAAGCGATACGACTCCGAAAAGATTTGGGAACAGTTTTCCGGAAAATGGCTTAACAAGCCTAAAATATTTATAATAAATGTCAGTTTTTTACAAAAAAAAGTTGATGAATTCATAAAAAAAAATTTTTTTTTAAAAACGTACATCAAAAATGTAAAAAAAAAAAATTTTTATTTAAGGCCTGCCGTGGCGAAAACTTTACCGAAGGGAAAGAAGCTAGTTCCAGCAGTCAGTTGGTGACTGCTGCAGTCAGCAGCCTGCAAATAGATCTTCCCATTACCTCTGCTGGCTCCTCATCTAGTCTACCCGTTTCCAAATTGGCATTAACTGCAGACTTTTTAATATGCTTCAGCACGACTAGAGGTAATTCACCAACTAAAAAAAGAAAAAGAAGTTTTTTATAGATTTAGGAAAAAGTAAAATAATTTTGAACTTTTTTTTCAGGTTACGTGGCTTTCCGAGATTCTACAAAAGGTAAGCGAATCGGAAGGGAATAATTTTCGATGTCACTGAAAGTGACGGTGCTGGCACCCCCGATTTCCGGTTTGAAAAAAAAAACCGTCCAAATCGGCATCAACCAAAATTTCCAAACGTTATTGTTAAATCGACCAGAAGAAGCTAACATTTTTTTTTTTTGCTTTCCATTTAGGGTCTTTTTATATTCAGGCACTCGCAAAAATAATACAAGAAAAGGCGGAGACCGTCGACTTAGTTTCAATAGTAACTGCGGTTCATGGCATTATGGCGGCTGAATACACCTCTAGATTCGGTAAAAAGAGATTGGTACAAATGCCATGGCTTGAAAGCAGCCTCCGAAAACAAATTTTTTTTAAAACAAGTGTAATTTAATTGTTTGCTTCTCGGGATTTAGGCGAAACTATTTCGTTACCAGTATTCCTTTAAGTCATATTGGAAATTCAAGATGAAAGAAGCCATTTTTTCGATACCATTTGAACCACTACTATTTCTGTTCCTTCTTAAGTTGAAAAAAAAAAAAAAAAAAAAGGAATTCTTTTGAATCTCGAATTTGTTTTTTTTATTTGTATTAAATATTGCTGTAAACGGTCGCAGAACACCCAAGAAGGGTTTGCGACTTTTTTTTACTGTCAGTTTTTCTTAA
>CM075210.1:26654774-26720264 GCA_037577465.1 Liposcelis bostrychophila | reverse complement strand
GAGTAGGTCAAAATTCCGTTTCGCGTGACCCCCTAGCCCCAACCGTTCCGGAGATATTCACGGTTAAAGTTTAAAAAAAAATCAATTTTGGAAAACTTTAACCGTAAATATCTCCGGAACGGTTGGGGATAGGGGGCCGCGCGAAACGGAATTTTGACCCTCTCGACGAGGCGCGTCGAACTGCGCAACGGCGTCCCGATCGGACGATGTGAAAAAAGTGATGACGTCACCATACTTTTTTTTGACAAAATCTATGGAGACATTGTCTCCACGTTTTCATGTCCTCCGATCGCGACGCCCATAGCACCGTTCGACGCGCCTCGTCAAGAGGGTCAGAATCCCGTTTCGCGCGGCCTCCTAGTCCAACCGTTCCGGAGATATTCGCCCTCAAACTTGTATAATTTTATTTAAATTTTTTGAAACTGTAAATGACTTAGGCATAGGCCTAGAAATTAAAGATGGTTGAAATTATATAGGCCTTCACTTACCTGACGATAGAGCAAACATTCCAAAATTAAGCCGGGCTTAGAGATTAGAAAATTTTAATAAAATTCATCTTGTTAAACTGAAGCAATGAGGGGGGTATTGGAACCAAAAGATTATTGTAAAAGAATAAATCAATGAATGAAAAATAATTTATTAGGAACTCTTTTTGAAGTTCTGTATAAAAAATGAATTATAACAGATAAAATTATACACGTTATCGCCTCCCTGTTCCTCGACCAATCGGTGGAGCATCATCGCTGTCACTCTCATAAAAGTCGTTTTTCGAATCTTTAACCGCTGTAGAACCTGTTGTCGGAGGCGCATGATACACTTTATTATTTTTCGAGTCATCGATTTTTTCCCTCAAAACTTTCTCTTCCTGTAAAATTCCTTGCACAATTTCTTTATTCGTAACTTCAAAATTAATCGAAAACTGCTGATCAAGTCCCACGTAACAGTTCGACACGATATAAACCGTTAAGATGAATCTCCCTAAAAAGAAATAAAAATTAAAAAAATAATTTTTTGAAGAAGGGAGAGAGGAAAAGGAGATTGCTTATCCTTACCTAATTTCGGCGGCGTGTAAAAAACTATATTATTCGTGGAAGTATTTCCCCTTACGGTGGAAACCCTTTTCAACGCCAACAATTCCTGATCGTTAATACACCCAAGGGTGAGGAACCATCCCTCATCCGTCCCTCGTGGAAATTTAGGCGAATACGCTCTCCCTCCTTCCATGGTCCTGTTCTCCCGTCTGAGTTTCACTTGTAACGTGTATTCCCTGTCCGGTTTCACAAAAATCCATTGGTCCCTTCTCATGGGTTGATCTATTTTTAAAGGAGGTTTTTCCTCCTCGTCGGGAGAGATCAAAGCCAAAGATACGTTCATTATAGGTAACGTCTTCAAGACCTGATGGATTTCTTCGATTTCGTTTTCCTGTAATTCGGATCGTAAAATCCCGGCAAGCAAGTTGTAATTGTTGAAGGTCTCCTGTTGCAATTTCGGGAGGAAGCATAACTGGGGGTTTTTCCGGCGGAAAAAGGAGAGATGGTAGGGTTCTATGGACGGGAGCATGAGCAACGGTGAGGATTGAATCCAAGTTCCTTGAATGACCATTTGCATTAATTGCTGAACACGAAGGGTTGTGGCAAGCCAGCCTTGTTCTGCGCAGACGTCAATCATGGCCTGGAAGAAAACAAGGGGGAAGAAAATTAGAGGAATAAAAAAAATAAAGCATTAAAAGACTTAAAAAATAAAGCGTTGAAGCGCCTTAAAAATAGCGATTAGATTTTCGTGTATTCAAATTATTGAGTACTCGGAAATCTAATCAACAATTTTAAGGCGAAGTTTTTAAAGGTTTTAAATCGCTATTACTGGTTAGTGCTGTGAGTGGGAAGAGTAGTGGTGGTGGGATTTAGTAAAAAATTAAAAATTTATTAATCTTAACTAAACAAAAGGGAAGAGGGAGGGGCCTTTCTTAATGCTAATAAAAATAATTGTTTGATACCATTTTCTTTTGAAAAATGAAACCTTAATCACGAAGTAACGTAATTCTAAAAAAATTCACAAGGGACTCAAATCTCTTTATGGAGGGTTAAGCTCCTTTTGCCCGGTATCTAACTTCAGGGCTGTACTGGGCAACAAGTGCCATGACTTCTTTCCAAATTCGATCCCATTACCTGTAAAATACGAATAGCTTGGTCCAGGACGGATTTAAGATCGGTCAAGTAGTCAACACAAGGTAGCTGGAGCCTGGAGAAATGCGCTTGAAATAATAATTGAGCCTTTGTATGAGGAGAATCCAGCGCGTATTGATTCACTTTCAACGGGCAACTTTTGGACAGTTCCCTGAAATACAGAAAATAATTTTAATAATTTTTATTTTTATTATTATTAAATAAAATCAGATCAAAAACGGCTGCCATCGGGTTTCATACAGTTGTCTTATAAAATATGGTTTTTTATAAATTTAGGCCACTAATATTAAATTTGGGCCACTAACTGGAAAAAAAAATTGCAGAAGAATGGTAATGTATCTGACCCAGTTTTTTACAATGGTGAAATTTGGGGACTTTTCGTGACTTTTTAACGAAGAAACCATCTTGGTTACCTAATAGCAGCCTTTAAATAACCAAAAAGAAAAAAAATTACCCGTTAAGGACATCTTCATTATGCCTAACCGGTAGCTGATCGTATTCGTGAACATCCGACAAAACTTGAAGTAATTCTTCTATATTTAAATTTTTTGTTAGGGTCTCTCTGAAATGCCTCATAGTCTGATGTGATAAATAATAAAAGGAAGCTATCCTTCCCATGGACGTCGTTTCCACACTTCTTTCGTCCTAAAATCAAAATTTTTAAAAAAATTTAATTTCTTCCCAAAATTAATTAATTTTCTTTTTTTTAATTAACGCACCAGATCCATTTTAATGCAATAAGCTTCATCTAATGTTTTAAACGCTCTTTCGATTAACTGAGAGAGATAAATGTTAATATTCTCCTGATCGGTTTGCTCCAGCTGATAGTAAGTCGGATTTTTCAAAAGTCTCCTGAAAAAATAAGTCCAAGTCAAATAATCCAAAGCCTCCTGCTTGGTTTGCACGTTCCCGGAAACGATTTCAGCGTTCAAATGATCCGGCAAGACTTCTAACAAGGAAGATTCCACCGGGAACGGTTCGTATAAAAATTTTTTGTAGAAATTTTTTTTGATGTCGTGAACCTGGAACGGGGGGAAAAAAATTATAAAAAAATCTTAGCAGGAAACTTGGTTAACTTGGTGATCTGGACACGTACCAGAACCACGGCTACTCCTTCCTCGTCGTATTGTGGTCGACCGGCTCTCCCCATCATCTGCAAAACATCCGTGATCGGCATGTCCACGTATCTTTTCAATTTTCCATCGTAGTATTCCGTTCCTTTAATGACGACTAAGTGAGCAGGGAAATTGACGCCCCAAGCCAATGTGGCCGTCGCTATGAGCACCTAAAAAGAGAAGATGAAATTTTCAGAAATTAACTCTTGCAAAATGACTAGCAAAATCTGGCAAAAATACTAGCAAAGAAACAAAAATAATTGCAAAAAGAGGCAGAAGCGCCCAATTAGCAAAGAAATGTTAATATCTATAATTATTTTTTTCGATATTTAAATTTTATATTTAAAAATATTATGTAAATATTTATTAAAACAAAAAAACGATAAAAATATTTTTAAAATAATTGTCAACATTTTTAAAATGTTTTTATCGTTTCTTGTCTCAAGAAATATTCACATAATATTTTTAAAATATTAAAAAATTATTAAAAAATAATTTATAAATATTAATATTTTTTTGCTGACTGGGGGGTGCTTGCAAAAAGAAGCAAAAGTAGAAAAATTATAATATCTGCAAAAAAAAAAAAAAATCACTCCGAAATGAATCGTTAATTTGAAAAAGGGGACTTGTCCTTTGTTTACCTTGTGCGCCATGTCCCCTTTTTCAAATTAACGATTCAAATAAAGAAATTATTTTTTTTAAGGCTTTTCAACCCCTCTTCCCCTGGATCCAACCCCCGATCCCGTGGGTTCCGCAGTCATCAATCCAGGGCTGCCTTACGATTTTTTACCAAATCCAAAAAAAAAAAAAAAAAAAAAAAAAAATTCCTTGCCTGTATTTTTTGATTAACAAAAAGCTCCTCCACGGTTTTCCTATCCCGGTCCGTCAACCCCGCGTGATGGATCCCAATCCCGAAGGCCAACGTCAATTTCAAATTGGAATCTTTCATGCTGGCTACGATTTGTTCCATTTCGTGCTCTCCCATTTTGAGCCACTGCTTCGGGTTATCCTCGGCAGCGAGATACGCGATCAAATCCAAAGCGGTTAAACGCGTCTGACGACGAGAGGAAACAAAAACGAGAGCGGATTGCTCCGGGGAATGTTGCCGAATCGCCTGGAAAGTCGGTTTGTTCATCGTCGCCATTCTCGGGCAGTAATGCTTCCCGGGAAAGCCGGCTATGTGGACTTCCAAAGGTACGGGACGAACGGAAGGACGGAAGTTGTACAAACCCATCTGCCAAAAAAAAAAAAAAAAAAAAAATTAAAATTAAATTTTGATTTTAATTTTGATTTTGAGCTTCGGCCTTACCTGACCGATCCCAAGCCAATCCGCCAAATCCTTAGCGTTTGCCAACGCCGTGGAAAGTCCTATAACCCTCAACGTTTTCTTGGTGTGAGACGAGATGAAATTCGTACGGGACACGATAACTTCCAAAACGGGGCCTCTATCCTCCCCTAACAAATGGATCTCGTCTATCACTATCAAAGCCACGTCCTTGACGTAGTTCCTGGTTTGCCAGCTACGACTTATGCCGTCCCATTTTTCGGGGGTCGTAACGATCACGTCCGCTGATGAAATCGCTCGGACGTCCGGAGTTACGTCCCCGGTCAGTTCCACGACTTTCCGGTTTAATTTTCTTTCGAAACGGATTTTCCAGTCTTCGATTCTTTCGCGAACGAGAGCTTTCAAAGGGGCGATGTAGACAATCTGGAAATTTAAAAAAAAAAAATTAGAAAATCAATAATGGCGCTAACCCGGAAACCCCGTACTTACTTTAGCACCCGGATAAATCCTAAAAACTCTAAAAATTGCTATTTCAGCAGCTATCGTTTTCCCTGAACCGGTCGGAGCTCCTAGAAGCACGTTATTGTCAGTATGATACAAGCAATGGAAAATCTGCGTTTGAATCGAATTGAAATGAGTAAATTTGTACAATTTTTCCCATTCCGGATTTTCTAATGCAGTTACTGGCAGTGGATTGAGCGGAAGTAAATCTGAAAAAAAAAAAAAATAATAACTTTTCAGTAACTTGTACAATTCACACAACAGAATTTTTTTTTCGTGAGAATCTTATTTTCGGGCCTGCAAAGTTGGCAATGGTCATAAAAAAATTCAAATTTTAAAAATCTAGATACATAATTCTGAGCTTTTTCCGAGCTTTTAGGAAAACCAAACCTTCGAATTTGAGCTTTAAAAACAAAGAAAAAGTAAGCAGGGCATGTTTTTAGATGGTAAATTAATGCCAATTTTAAGATGCTGCTAAATCGGAGGACATCGATTTTTTTGGACCATCCTAATGAAGACCAGTATGAAAAAGAGATGCAAAAAAATTTATAAGATTTAAGCAAAATAAATTCAAAAAATTGTGTCATTAAAAATGTATTATTTTTGTATAATTTGTACGAAAATTCGGATATGCATAATTTTTGCGAAAGTTGTGCATATTTTTTAAGCAGCGTAATTTTTTTCATAATATATGCATAATTTTTTAAGCATGAAAATTTGGATATGCATAATTCTTGCAAAATTTATGCCTATTTTTTTTTTATAATAGTACACCGCGAGAATTTCCAGATACTGTATTATACTTATTTAATTTTCTTTTTCAATGTTATGCACACAATTCTTCGAATTTACTTTCACGGAAACTGACAAAAATTTCAAATTATTTGGCATAGCCGAAAATTTTACCGGAAATTTCAATCTTTTTCAAATTTTTGTTCAAACAATTTGCCATAGTCAATAATTTTTCCGGCAAATTTTATCATTAAATTTTAAATTAATAAAATATTATTAAAATTTAAATAATATTTAAAATTTTAACTTTGAAAACTTCGGAAAACTTCACTTCATTTCGCGTACCCGCCCCAGAAGAAGTTTCACTTCAATTAAGGAAAAATTAACGAAAATTAACAAAAATTACAAAAATTAACGATAATTAAGATAGTTAACAAAAATTAACGTAAAAGGATGCGGTCGCCCATAAAACACGTGAGCATTATTTTGGCCATTTTCAACCCCCTCCCCCCCCTTGTTAGCAAAGGTTAGCATTTCAGGACCCCCCCCCCTAAAATTACGTTAGATTTCGGTTACCCCTTCCCCCCTTTAAATTTTTTTCTTAAAAATTAATATTAAACATTTTAAGAATCTGAAATTTTTCGGAACTTAAATTTAGCCAAAAACAGGTTTTTTTTTGTTTTTTTTTTTTTGCGTTTTTTTAACTTGGAGCAAATGCGCCGGTATAACTGAATTTTTTTTTTTAAAGTGAGTTCGGTTACATAGTGTAAGAAAATTAAATTATTTTCATTTTGGCACGTTTATTACATGAGACAAATGCTCACGTTAAATTTGTAAAACCCCTCCCCCCCCTTGTTAGCAAAAGTTAGCATTTTGAATACCCCCTCCTCCCCCCTAACGTGCTCACGTGTTTTATGGACGACCCAGATGAAAAAATTAACTACATATTAAGAAAAATTAACGAAAAATTAAAGCGAATTTCCCATAAATTAAAAAATTAACGAAAAAATAACATCAAATTAAGAAAAATTAACGAAAAATTAAAAAAAAAAAAAAAATACGATAAATTCAAAAAATCGTCAAATTACGAAAATTAACAAAAAATTATCGAAAAATTAAGAAATATTAAGAAAAAATATTTAAAACTTTAACTTTAAAAACTTGGGAAAAACTTCATTACGCGGACCCGCCCCATAAGAAGTTTCACTTCAAAAATTTAAATTCTTTATACATAATTTATGCTCTTTTTTATGTGTCCTTTGTTTTGCATAACTAGCTTCTCCGCGATCTCGCTTTTGCAAATATATCTGTCAGACATTGCATAAAAGGATTCAGGAAAAATATTTCTGACATTTTGGACGTTAAGACTCATTTCCCATTCGAAAATTTTTTTTTCTTCTTCCAAAAATTTTTTTCCTTTACAATTTTTTTTTCAGAAAAAATTTTCTTAAAAAAAAAAAAAAATTGCACATTTTCCACATTGGAAATATTTTTTCTGTCGAAAATAGCATTTTTTTTTCTACAGAAAAAATACTTCGGACCTGGAAAATGTGGATTTTTTTTAAGAAAATATTCTTTAACTAAAAATTTTGACCCCAAGAATTTGGTAAAGAAAATTTTCTGCCCTGGGAAAAAAAAATCTTTCAAAAAAAGCTTCTAAATCTAGGCAATTTTTTATGGAAAATTTTTAGGCTGGAGCAAAAACCAATAAAAATATTAAGCCAAAATAAAAAACGATCGAGAATAATATTTTTTTCGGACGTAGCGACTAATCTTCAAGCGAAAAATTTTAACAAAAAAGAAAATGGAGCCTTTCGTAAATTTTCTCCACTCACGCTGTGTACGACCCAAATGCCGTTTATATATATATAGATTCTTTTATCATTTATGCATCTCTTTTTTATACGGAAATCCAAGGGGATTTTTTTTTCTACAGTTATGCCCTTTACCTTCAAAGCTCACTTAACACTGATCAGCAAAACGTCCGATTTACATTTATATGGATAAAAGGGCATCTGCCGAAAAAATTTATGACATGCAACGCTCCTAACGGAGAAATTTTGCACGCAAAAACCTCATCACCCACCAGTATGTGGAGGATGACTCTCCGGCAACGTTAAATTAAGGAAAGACAGCGGCTCCGACGTATCAGATCCCAACCATCTGTCGCTGACTGCTCTCACGAAATATTGGGACGGTAAAGGCTCCGTCACGGGGATCGTCATAATCAACTCTTGGACTTCCTTCCTCACGACCTGCTTCTTCGTAATCAAAAAATATTCGGAATGATAAATGAAATTCGTGTTTAGATCCTCGATCCAAATCCAAAAGGGTTCCGTGGATTTCCCGTGTATGTGATCGTTCCATCTGAAATTCGCGGTGATTTGCAGTCTTATCCTCAACACAGTCCGCGTGATCGGTTGCATGGTCGGAGATAAATGCAGCTGCGGGATCAAATGAGCGTAATCTTGAACTTTGTGACCGAGTTTTGAATTTCTTAAAATATTTCCGATTTCCCGGGGATCCATGTCTAAAATCCTTTCGACGAATAATCTCCTTTCTTCGAGCTTCGAAATCACGTCCGAACCGAATATTGCGAATTGCTTCAACGGGTGTTCGGTGTCCCACATTTGAAGTTCAAACATTTTCGCAATGCTCAAAAATCTGCCGGTTAAGAGAGCGTTGTTTTGACGTAGTGCGATGTCGAAAAGACCGCGGGCGATTCGAACAGCGTTCTGAAAATAGAAAATAAATAATTCGAGGTTCGAAATTTTCGAACACCTCAGAGCTAAAAGCATCGAATTTCGGAAAATCCAAAATGGCTTTTCATAAAGAATTTTCAAAACGAATTTCCAACTTTCAAGGTCCGGAAACTCCTACCTCCAGGGTTGCTGTTTAAAACATTTTTTAATAGGAAACCGTTTAAAACGTTTTATATTATTTTCCCATGTCTTAAAACGTTTTAAAACGTCTTTTATTCGGCCTGGTTTTAAAACACGTTCAAAATGTTTTAAATTCGTTTCTATTTTTATTCAAATTTTTAAAACGGTGTTTTTTATTCAAATGTTTTGAAACGTTTTAAAACACCGTGTTTTAAACCAATTTGTTTTAAAACAATCATCCCTGCCCGCTTGACTACGCGAAAATTAGTTCTTCCTATCTACCACCGCAACCGCTACTTGTACGAGAGACGCTTTTTGATTGGTCGTTGATATTTGTAAACAAAGATGGCGGCGACTTTTTCTTGTTGTAATTTTTGGGATTCTTTTATTTCGTAAAAATATAATAAAAGAATTACCGAATGGAATAATAGTGCACAATCGTACCGTAAAAGTAAGTTAGAAACGAACAAATAAATATGGCCGCTACGAGAGTCCCAGTGGGAGTCCCAACTTAAAAACGATTAGACATGCTGCGTCTCTCAAGATTGCCATCATCAATGGCCCGTTTTAGAACTAAAATGTGCGTAGTTAAGCGGGACATGAACGGCATAGGAAGTTTCCGGACCAGTCTATAAGGTCGTACTCCCTTACCTGAATTATGTACGACTGATCGGAAACCAAAGAGAACGATTCGACCCTCCCCCTGGACAAATAAGTCTGCATCAAAATGTTGACTTTCCCGTGGATATTTTCGCTCCCGCCGCTGATTTCGATAGCGCAATTATCTCGAGCCAACTGATCCAGTTCATCGAGTTCCTCATCTCGAACTTTCAACTGATGAAATTCCTGAGCGTGAGCGATCATGTTCAGTATTTCGCAATCCACCATATAACCTTTCATCATGTCGTTGAATGTTTCAACAGTGTCGTATTTGATGTAAAAATGACTCGCCGTTCTTCCCAAATCTGAAATTTTAAAACAAAATAAATTAGTTAGCAGAGTTTTTTTTTGGGGGGGGGGGGGAGGGGGGCGGATATTTTTACCTGTTACGTTCAAATCTCCAGTTCTTTCGTTGTAACGGATCATTCTCGCTCGGTCTAAGTGTTTGGCTACCACGTGGATTAATTCTCTCCGTTTACCGCTTAACGAGGGATCATCCAAGACGTCCGCGTGATTTATACCGTATATCAAGGGGTTTACTCTCATCCTAACAAATAGATACGTGTAGCTGAGCCATTCCACAGCATCGTCTACGTTCGAGATGGTACCTAAAGCAATCTGAAAAATAAAAAATAAAATTAAGATTACGGAATAAACTTTACCGTTAAACCTAAATTTCTTAGCTAAATTCATTAAAATTCGTATAAATTAAATTTGCAGTTTTCAAAAATCTGGAATTCCGGGATTTGGAAAATCCAGGGGCTGGTAACGTTTTTTTTAGCGCCTATGTTTAGCTTATGTAATCTCAGAAGCGGAAACGTTTCTTTGGCTACCATAAGCTAAACATTAGAAGCGGAAATGGTAATTTTTTTTTTAATTCCACCCTTTGGGGAAATCTGCTCCTAAAGTCCGGGATTGAAATTTTTCTAAAAAACGGGATTCCAGATCCCGAGACTTCCGAATTTCCGGGAAAACGGATTCCGTTGTCTAAACCCTAATTGAGCCGAAATCAAAAGCTTATAATACAGTATCATGGATTTTTTAAAAATTCAGTATTAGACTTCCCCTTTTCGAGTAACTTTTTCAAAACATTTTTAACCGGAACGGAAAACGCAAGCGAGAAAAAAAATTTAAAAAAAAAAAAAAAAGGTCTTTGCTAGTGCGGACCGGCTTTCCAGTCCTGATTAAGACTAAATTTACTCACCTCCGCATTTAAATTATCAGCTAAGAAGTTAATAAAATTACTTTCGATCGGAAACTGATCAGTCAGCAACGACAAATAATGACTTAATTTATCGTACGTCGTAATGATGATACCGACCCCTGAGGAGTCGAACTGAGGTCGGCCAGCTCTACCGAAAATTTGAAGAACGTCAAGTATTCCTAAATCCACAAACGATCCATGTTTCGCGTCGTAAATTTCCGTCCCCTTAAAAGTAATAAAAAAAAAATGATAAACAATGTCGCAGAATTAATTTCGTTGCATCCTGCTATCTTTTCTTACTCTCCATAAGCTAAACATACAAACAGATTTGGAGTCAGCCCGAGAGTTTAGGAAGGGAGCAGTTTTTTTTTAAGCTCAGCCAAAAGGTCCCCTTTAAGAGTACGCATCAGTGAAATTTAAGCGATCATCGATTCGTAAGTTAAACATAAGCGGAAAATTTAAATCATGACAGCAGACAAATGACTGACGCGTACTCTTAAAAGTACGCAGTACCGTGGCTTTCTTTCTATGAAAAAACGAAGAAAAATCTTGAAAAAAAAAAAAAAAAAAAAAAAAAAAAACTAAGAAAACTAAAAAATTTTAGAAATTTTTTTCCGAAGATTTCTTAGTTTTTGATTTTTTAAGATTTTTCTTCGCTTTTCCGTAAAAAGAATACGATTTATCTGCCACCACGGGTACTGCGGGCTCTAACTTAGAAGACAGAAAAATACATTAATAAAAAAAATTTCTACAGATCGGGAAAGGGGGTCAAACCCTCTTCCAAGAGGGATGAACTCCCTCTGGGCTCCACTTGTTCTGGCTAAACCTAACCTAACCTAACAACTTTTTTTCCGATATAGGCATGTAATTCAGCTGCAAACACTCATCTAATTATTCATTAAAAATTCCTTACCCTAATTATGACAGCATGAGCAGGCAAATTCACACCCCAAGCCAAAGTCGCCGTGCAAACCAAAACTTTAATCAAACCATCCCCGAAATATTTTTCGATTATAGACCGATCCGCCCTCAGCATCCCGGCGTGATGACAACTAAATCCGTATTGAAACAATTCCGCCACTTGCTTGTTTTTCACCCGGGAAATTGATTTTTTTGCTAAATTGAACTGCGGCGATTCATCGGGTACGAAAGCTTGAAGCTGATTCATCTTCGCCGCTAATTCCTTGAGAACGTTCGCGGTTCGAATCGTGGCGTTCCTAGCGTGAACGAAAACCATGACCTGATGACCCCTTTGAACTTGCTCCAAAACCTTTTCGTAGCAGACTTGATCCATGTCGTTCATTTGGACGAGGGGTTTTGTCGCTTTGACCCCGATGAAAGTCTGACTCAAAGGGACCGGGCGGAATCGGGAATCGAAATAAAAAAGTCCGATGACGGGGTTGACCCTTAAAAATCTTGCGACGTCCAAGTAATTCGGTAACGTGGCGGATAAACCGACAATGCGAATCATGCTTTGGGAGCTTTCGACCTGGCGCAGAGTACGGGCTACGAGGGCTTCCACCACGGACCCCTATCACCGTGGAGTAAATGGACTTCGTCTATTATTAGCAATTTGACGAGTTTGGTTAACGCTACATCACCTGCAAAAAAATAACAAAAATAAATAAAGCTCTTACAAACAAAATATATTTTTTTTTCCGCACCTGTCCCTTTCCTGGTCACAACGTCCCATTTTTCAGGCGTCGTAATCAACATCTGCGTTGCAAGAATTTCGGCTTTCGTGAGCTGCATATCTCCCGTTAACTCTTTAACCGTCAATCCCAAAGGATTCAACCTTTTCGAAAAGCTTTGAGTCATTTCGGCGGCGAGAGCTTTCATTGGTGCCACGTAGACGATCTATAAATTACGTTACAATATATTCTTAAATATAAAAGCTGGCGTTTGCTTGTGCTACTTTTTTCTAACATTTCGAATTACCTTAAACGTATCTTTTTTAATCACATTATTTTCCGTGTGCTGCTCGATTTGGTGGACAACGGTTAACAAAGCAATGTTGGTTTTCCCGGCTCCGGTTGGAGCACAATTAAAAGATTTTCGTTCGTGTGGTAAGCAGTGTCAAAAACAACCGACTGAATTCGATTTAATTTTTTGATCCCTTCGAATGCGACTCTACCAATCTGAAAAAAAAAAAAAAAAAAAAATATTAGTTAAAACCATTTTTGAAATTTTTGAACGCCGAAGAGTGACTCGTCTGCTATGCTTCCCAATCAGCAAAAAAATATTAATATCAATAAAATATTTTTCAATAAGTATTTTAAAAATATGTAAATATTTCTTGAAACAAAAAACGATAAAAACATTTTTAAAATAATCTTATCGTTTCTCGTTTCAAGAAAAATTTACATAATATTTTTAAAATATTGAAAAATATTTAAAAAATATTTTATTGATATTAATATTTTTTTGCTGATTGGGCGTAAAAATTTTTTTCTTCGCCTTGTTAGTCAAGATCTGATGAAATCGCATACCTCGTTCAACGTCGAAGTTTTCACCAAATTTTTCCCAACTTCAACGGGTGGCTGCTCCGATAGGGGTATCACGACCTCTTCGTAAGTTTTCTTATCCCTTTTTTCGACCCCTTCCGGTAACAAGATTTTTACTCCCGATACGAAACCAGCAGACTGCTTAGCTTTATCCTGAGAATCGTACACGTGCGGATATTCCGGAGCCTTCTTCTTCATTGTCACTTGCTAAAATTAAAAAAAAAAAATTAAATTACTCAAAAAAAAGGAACACCAAAGAAAAACCATTACTACAATACCTTAGTAATAGAAAGAACAGGGGCAGAATTTTTATTATACGGCAACGGCTTCAACGACGAATCATATTCGTCCTCCTCGTCTTCCTCCACCCTTGTTTTTGCATACAATTTTTGCAAGCGCTTTTCTTCCTTCCTTGCCAATTTTTGCATTAATTTTTCCTGCTCGGACTGAACCGTTATTTGAGCGGAAAGCGCAGGAGCTGGAACGGACGGCCTTGAATCTAGTTTCACGCTCGAATCCAACCGGGATGTTAGGCAATGAAAAGTAATTTCGTTCCTGTGAGTCAGGAGCAACTGAATTAGCTCAAACCTATCGAAACCTAACATTTCAAATAAGGTATTTTGTAACTCGTCGTTGGATTTTTCAAGTTTTAATTGGCTCAGGATCGTATCCGCATAATCTTCTAAGCTGTTCGATTCGTCGTGGTTGAAGTATTTTCTAAGCAGCTTAATCAACCATCCTCGGCTAAACTGGAAAGAAAAATATTGGAATTTCTTGGCATAATTTAAAAAACATGAAAAGCCAAAAATACCTACTTCGATAGGTTTACTTTCATTCTTTACATTTTCCGGTTTTTTCCCACCCGGATCATATTTAATTGTAAAATTATCTAAATGTTTTTCATTAATGCTGCAGTAGGTATCTAAATCACAGAGTTTATTTAAAATATCACAATCAGGTTTCCACTCAAATTCTGTGCTGGGTACAAATTTAAAATCTTTTCCGAAATAATTTTCTTCTATTTTCTTTTCACTGGATAATGTGAGAATTGTTTCGTCATCTAATTCTATACTAATTTCATGAACGACCTGAAAAAATGAAACATTCATAAATTTTTTTATATTAAAAACTAAAAGTGATTTCATAAAAATGTTTTTGTACCTGAAAAATTTTATTTATTAAATTTTTATTTGCACAACCATATTTTTCTTTAACAGTTTGATAATGTTTTTCTAAAACCATTTTTTCTGTGAGGAATAAACGCAACAAAAAAATAGACATATCCTCAATGATCTCCTTCCGCTGATCTTTGACCAAACCTTTCGTTAAATGATACAAATCATCCAGCAGCTTCAGGATTTGTGGGTTTGATGAGAAATATTTTCTAAGATACTTCAAAGTCAAATCCCTAAAAGAGAAAAAAAAAAACACAGTCATAAATTTACAGGATTTTTTGAAAAAAAAAAATTTGATTTATTCTTTTGGAAGTTGTTGCACAATTTGGTGAAATTACAGCAAATGAAATCAGAAAACAGATGGTTGACATATGGCTGACAAGTATCCATTCAGTAAGCACCAAAAACTGATGGCAATTGTTTCTTTTCTGAATATTTTTACCAAATTAAAAATACATCTTACCATCATTTCATTCCATCGAAATATTTCTTTGAAAAGGTTTTTAGCTGGCTCAGACGACTGATATGTTAAAATAATGGAAATGAGATTCATCCATTTCTTTGGTGTCGTACAGAACATCCATGTTCAGATGCCATAAACTTTCATATGTAAATGCCAGGTTTTACAAAACTGTCATACGAAAAAAAATTACTTACTCACTCTCATGATGCTTCCTTCTTTCATTTCTACCTTTTTGTAGTAGATCTTCGATTTTGAAATCATTAGTTTTATATTTTTCCGGTCCTTCCAAACGTGTGAATGCTCTGAGGCTTCTTGTAAATCTTGGAAGTTCTGGTTGCCAATCGAATAACCTATTGTCTACCAACATCTTTAAAGAAATAATAACGATCAATTAAAATTTTCTCTTGCCATTCAAAGAAATTAAAGTTATACTCACTTTTTCGCAAAATTATGCAATGAACCTTATCAACAGATTGTTTATATTCGTATAACCTAATCACGTTAATGTATTCGCGTCTGTCATTGACGACGTCATTAACCTGCCCTCCAGCGGGGAACTTTGAAACAACGATTTTTTGAACGTTTTCCTAGTTCATCATTTAAAAGAAGTACTAGACAAACTAAAAGGCTAGATCAACAGTTGATTAGGCGTTAATAATTGCAACTAAAATCATGTCAATTCAATTTTTACAATTGTTAAGTATAAAAGTTTCGGTTTATAGACCCTGCTGCCATCTACCGTCATTTTTCTTCAATTTGGTGTCGCCAACTCAACTCGGAAAAATCCTGTTGAAATTTTCGTCTGCTTGTGTTTCGATGTTTTTTTCTTTGTTTTTTAGGAAAAATGTAACGGAGCGTAGCTGCATTTAGCTGAAATTTTTAATTAAAGTTAAATCAATAATGACTAATTAATTACATTTTAAATATATTAGGTTTTGTTTTAATTTATTCTTGTTGGCAAATCCAAGCTGTTTAAATGTCTGTTATCAAATCATATTTTACAATGAGCAAATATAAATATTCATCAATGTTGACATTAAGGTTTGAATTAATTTTTAAACTTGCATATTCTTAATTTTTTTGAAATAAACCTTGCTTATCTTTTCAGATTGAGTAAATAATTTATCATCTCATTAAGCATTTCATAGAGTTAAAAAAATGATCTTATCATGGCTGTTTCTCATTGGAATCTCAATGTTATTTGGAGTAGCGATTACTCTGGCTATAGAATTTTATTTGTTCAAAAAATATTTTTATCACCAAAGAATTGTTAACCCAAAAAGTAAAATTCCATTTCAACCATATGAATTGCCAAAGGTACAGTATTTTATGAATTTTAAATGTGTGAGGTGTGTAATTTTTTTTTTTTTTCCTCTGTTTTAGATTTTGTTGGAATCAATTCGATCCAAACAACCTACTTCTAAAGAAAGCTGCACTGCTTTAAATCTCCTATTACAGTTTTTATTCCATGAACTCAGAGATACTGAAAAAATTAGAAAATGGTTTAGAAATAAGTTAAGTTTAGAGTTTGAGGAACTACTGTCTAGATCTGCAATTGGTCGAATGATAGGTAGTATTAAGGTATGTCAATTTTTCTGCCTATAAATTGGGGAGATTGGATGAATAATTTTTTTTTTTTTTTTTTTTCTTTTCTAGATTTGTGATATTAATTTAGGATCTGAATTTCCTGTTATCAACAGTATAGTTGTACAAAATGTTCTTGTTAATAAGGATTTTTCTCATATTGATTCTTTGGATCTCAAATTAGATGTCAATTATTGTGGAGGTTTCGAATTAATCGTTAACGCTGATATGTTACTTGGGAAAGCAGCTTTTGTTTCAATTAAAGGTAATTTTTTTTATCAAGTTGTGTGTTCAAATTATAAAAAAAAATCATTTTTTTCAGTTTTGGAGTTAAATGGAGAAGGAAGATTGCAATTTACTCGACTGCCATATTCACATTGGTCTTTTACATTCTATAATGAGCCTAAATTGCAGCTACAAGTGGAATCTCTTTTTCAAGGACGTCCTTTTCCTCAGATTACCAGTTTAATTGCTAGCCAGGTAACTTAACAAGGAAGAAAAAAGTTTTTTGTAATTGGCTTGTAATATTTTTTTTTTTTTTTTTTTTTTTTCAGATTCGTAAATCTTTGAAGAAAAAGCACACATTGCCGCATTTTAAATTAAGATACAAGCCCTTCTTTAATATTTCCGAAAATATTGTCCCTGCATCAATCATATCACCAGGTCAATTACAGATGACTATTCATCATGTCAGCAGGTTGAACGAAATAGCTTCAGATCAAGAAATTTATTGCTTGGCCGCTGTTGGTAATTATCATCCAGATATTTTATTGCTGGAAAAATTTTTCTGATCCTGAAAAATCAAATTTTTCTAAATATTTTTTTTTTTTTTTTTAAATTTTACAGATTCTGTGCCGTGGGTGGAAATCGTCAATCACAAAACTTCAGCATACTACGTTTTAGATTTAATCATTACAAAAAAAATTTCCCAGCAATTAGGATTCATTTTCAAGCAGGAATTTTCCGAAGAACGAAACCAAACTTGCGTCATCCTCGAGAACGTGATACCGGACACCCCCGCCAGCAAGGGAGAAGCGTGCCGCGGGGACGTGGTGGTATCCATCGACGGAAAAAAAGTAATCAACTTGAACCAAGCTCCGAAATTCATAAAATCAGCCGCCGTTCAATTTACTCTAAGAGTGGAAAGGTTGATGCAGAAAAATATTGTGGAGGAGAAATGTTCGAACTTCGAAGCGGAAGCCCAACCGAATCAAACGTGGTTTTCCGGTTTGAGGAAACGAAAAGGATCCGAAAGCGATAGTTGTAATTCCAGTCCGCCCGCTTCTATTTCAAGCTCTCCGGCCAAAAGGATAGGTGGAAGTCCGGAACATAGGAAATTAACGACGGCAGCGCCGAAATCATTAGATTTAACGTGTGACAACGAGTTTAATTTAGGATTGTTAAAGACTAAGCCGGTTTTAAATAATCAGGTAAAGAGGAGAAAAATTTTGGGTTAAGGTAAACCTAAGAGGTTTTTCTCAGAACAAATAAAAAATTTCAATGAGAGGAACGTTTTCTCAAAATTTAAAAAAAAAAACTTTTAAGGTAAATTGAGAAAAAATTTTTAAGAAATATTTTGAGAAAAAATTTTTAAGAAATATTTTGAGAAAACAATTTTAAGAAAAATTTTGAGATAAATAATTTCTTACAATTTTTAACAGCAATTTTTTTTTTTTTTTTTTTTTTTTCAGATCGTTCAATTTCATGAAAGTTTTAACGTAAATGTTGGACCCGAGAATAAGTACTTGAACATAAACGTCCGTACCAAGGAGTCCAGCAGCCAAAAGGATAAATTATTAGGTTACATTAACGTCCCTTTGTCCGATTTACAAAATTTAAGTGATTTTTTGAAAACTTTTCAACTCAAACCTCCTGACAGTTTTGCGGCTAGCAACAGGTATTTACTCAACATTTTAAAAATCCTCCCCCTTTCTTTATTCCAAAAAAATTTCATTTTTTTTTTTTCCAGCCGTGGTCACAAGTTATCAGGTCAAAACGGTTTTATCCCTTTGTTATGCTACGGTGATATTCTTCTAACGCTCCAATACGTCCCTGTCGTGGAAGCAGCAAGCAGTCCAGTAGTTAGCGCAGCCAAAAATTTGTCTACCGAAACAGTGAGCAGTACAGATTCTTCAGCTTTATCTTCCCGACCCGCTTCTGCGGAAAGAAAGCACGATTTCATTAGGACTCATTTTCAGACTTCAACGCAATGCACATTTTGCGGCAAAAAGGTGCTTAAATTGTATTAATTTTACTGAAACGCTCTAAATTAATTAATTAATTTTTTTTTGTTAAATAATTAGATTTGGTTGAAAGACGCTGAAAAATGCCGGGAATGCGGAATGACTTGTCATAAAAAATGCGTCACAAAATGCAAGGCAGAGACGATTTGCAATCCCGAAGGTAAAAAATCCAATTCGAAGGATTCGTATGATCCGAACAGGAGACCATCCGTTCAGCCTGAAATTATTACGACATCCCCTGAGGAAACTCCCCAGGTATTTAGCCCTTACTTTTCACACCCGATTTGAATACGGAGATTCTTAAACTTATTTGAATCATTTCAGCCGACACCGAAAAAAGGATTGGGCAGTCTCCTTGCATCCGTCGCTTCAGCCAGTCGGGGATTAAAACGAGTTGGATCAGCGAATAATCTTGCATTACCTGGAAATCAGTGTGTCAACGCCCAGTCTAAAAGTTTGCCCCCTTCGCCACAGCAATCTCCCGCTCCCAGTAGAAAGGTATGAGACAACGCTCCCTAGTTTTTTAGAACGAAAATTCGATACCGTAATATTGGGTGAAATTGTCAAAAAATTGCATTGGCGAGAAGTACAAATTTGATCAATTTTTCCTTTTTTTTCGATTAAATCATGAGAAACTGAGCTGAGCTGGAAGTGTTTTTTTTTTTTCAGGCGGATCATTGAAACCGCAAATGGTCAATTTCACCCCGTTTTACGGTAAATGTAATTTTTTGAGATTTTATTACCCTTTTCAAAATTTTTTTTTTCCCCAGCCGTCTCTCCCGATGGAATTAAGCGAAGACATCACAACTTTACTTCAAACCCTCATGCAGCAAGGATCAGACCAAGGGGATATGATGGGATTCGCAAAGGAATCTGGAAAGACTTTATACGAAGATTTAGGTCTTACAGAACGGAAAACCAAAATAAACGAAATGGTAATTTTAAGCCTTGTGACTTTTTTAAAAATAAAAATAGCTGTCCTCGGTTTTCGTTTGCGTTTAATTCTCTTTCCCTGCGTTGGTTCCGTTCTTTAGGAATAAAGCGTTCCTGAATAAAGAAAAAGAACCATGAACTAGTTGGTTAGAAATATTTTTAGTGATTAACAAAGGCGCCAAAATTATTCCCAAAAATATTTTTCTCGATTATCAGGAGCTAAAATAGTATAGGCCACAAACATTCCCCGGTTGTAATTAATAAATTCTAGGGAATTTTTGGAAATAAAAATAAATTTCAAGAAATTTTCAAAAATTCAAAAAACATTTTCAGGAATTTTCAAAAAATTCTTTCAAAAATTTCTGACGTGAGGATTATTTTCGAAAATATTGTCGAAGAATATTCTTATTTAATGTTCCTAAATAAGTTAATTTACTTTCTTTTTTTCAGATAAACAAATTAAAATCTGCCATTGACTCCGAATCCGAAGTGAGGTTCTCCCTTGCCAAAGAAGAGCAGACGTGCAAAGATCCGACCAACAAAACCAAAACCGCTTTCCTCATCGGTAAAAGCGATCAAAAAGCCGAAGCTTTAACAATTCTCATGTTGCATTTTTGCGCCGGGCTTCAACATATCCAGGATTTAGAAGAGCAGGAAGTATGTTTACAATGATTTACCTCAGAGCCAAAACGTCAAATTTAAAAGTTGCCACTCGTTTCTTACGGGAAATAAATAGCGGCCAATTTTATTTTTTCAAATCCGATGCTTACGCTCTGAAGTACGAAATTCCTGCATTAAATTAAGAGCCATTGTACATCATTTTATTTTGCTTTCTTTTTCTTTGCAGAAGGAAACTCTCATGGCTAGCGAATCATACGTCAAGGAGTAAAAAAAAAAAAAAGAAATAAAAATTTAGAAAATTAGGTGGCAGCTGGAAATAGACCGAATCAATATTATTTAAATTTTAAAAGACCGAAGGCCTACTTTCAGCAGTCGCCTCAGTTCTCAACCAAATAGCATTCCGTTAAATTAAATGTAGTTAGTTTTCAAAAACAGTAGCTTATTCCAAAAAAAAGTTTTAAAAAGACAAAAATTATATATTCGAAAAAAAAAGTTTTAAGATGGCCTAAAATTAAGACTTCGCTTTGTTATTTGTATTATATTCGGCAAAATTTAAACGGCTTTTTATTTTAGCAAAGAAAAAAAATCTATTTTGAAAAAAAAAAAAACGTTTTTGTACTACTTTATGTTTAAAATTAATTTAAAATTTTGTAGCATTTTTTTGTAAGGGAAAAGGGAAACTTTTTTTGTTTTATTTTTTTATATTAATTTTTAGAATTTAAATTTTTTTTAAAGTTGCTCGCATGATAGATTTTAGTAGCAAAATAAGCCAGGTGCTTTGTACTTAAATATTAAGCATGACAAAAAAAAAATCGAGTTAAAAAAAATGCTCCTTTTAAGCTAGTCAATATTTTAGACGCAGGATGTATTTTGGCATGGCGTTTACTGAATTTTTTTTTTTTTTTCACAATAATTCATCACTGGAGTATTTTTATTGATTTTATATTTGTTTTTATTTGTTTAGTTCCTTTTTACGAACGGCAGGTTTTATTATTTTTTAAGTACGGATCTTTCATCGAAAAAATATTTCCCGCTGTATTTTCAGAAAACGCCATCGTTTTAACAAAGTGCAATATATATATTCGTTAAAATTTAGTTTTATAAAAAAATGTTAGTTTTTTTGAAACGCTACATATCTTCGAATTATTAAAAAAAATGAAATTGTGATTTATTAATTAAAAAAAATTATAAGGATATTAAATAATTCTCCAAAGAAAAATTCTTGTTTTTTTTCTAATCTTATTCATATATTTAAAGACAAAAAAATATTCAAGTATAAAATTTTATTTTAAAAAAAAATTTACATAATACAAAATGTTAGTCAATACAAACAATTTTTTTTATTTTTTTTATTTGTTTTCTCCACTTTTTTTTTTGGTAAATAAAGGTAAAACACTCATGCCCTGATCTGGAGCCGAATCTTGGATCGATTCATAAGCTAACACGTTTGCCTTATTGCTCTGTGTTTAGCTTATGAATTGTTCCGGATTTGTGAGATTTTACCTTACTAAATTCGTCCATTTTTTTTTAAATCTTTTTTTCTCATAACTCAATAAATATATAGCATACGACAAAATCGAAAATCGGAACATAAGTTCCTACTAGTAAATGCCGTGGAAAACACAATAGGCAAATTCGTTTTACGGTTTTAAAAAAAAAAATTCAATGAAAAAAACGATTGCCAAATTTCTTTTGCTCAATTTTAAACATCAAAACAAGGACTTTTAAAAATATTGGCAATAATTTTTTTAAATTTTTTTAAATTTAATTTCAAAATCGACTAGTTCCGACTACTAAAACCGCCTATTAGTCTTAATACAATCTCGAAAATAAGGCTCATTTTCTCGATTTCCTAAAAATTTTCCTCTTTTTTCCCCAAATTCTAAAAATTTTTTATGAAAATTTCCGTCTTTTTTCCAAACGTTTCATTTTCGAGAAGGTATCCAGCAAGAGAAGTATTCACGTCAAAAAAAACAATTGTAGCATGATTAGCGCCGGCGCTAAAAAAAGACAAATTTAAACTTGAAAACAATTTTACCCGGTTCATAAAAATTGATATTTTTGTAAAAAGGTAATTAAAAGCAAGACTAGCATAATTTACTATGAGTATGTTTTGTGTTCACGTTTAATAAACAGTAAAAAAAATGATTTTTTTCTTTTTTTTACTGTGAGCTCAGTATCACATTAATTATTTTCTCAATTAAAAAAAAATAAAACAACGACGACTATTTACAAATTTGTAGGAACAAAGTCATAAACAAATTAATAACAAAAAAAAATTATTATTAATATTTTTTACTCTAATCTTCCCAATCTTCTTTTTGTCGTGGAGTCAGTTTTATCCGGAGCATCGTTACGCTGC
This sequence comes from Liposcelis bostrychophila, assembly GCA_037577465.1. Taxonomy (NCBI): domain Eukaryota; kingdom Metazoa; phylum Arthropoda; class Insecta; order Psocodea; family Liposcelididae; genus Liposcelis; species Liposcelis bostrychophila. The sequence goes on along the minus strand of CM075210.1, from coordinate 26,697,817 downwards.
TGAGATTGTTGTGACACCGAAGGGTTAAGGGATTTTCTTGGAGGTCGATTTCCTCTAACGAAGGAGCTTCCAGTATAGTCTCTACTTCGACATCTGGAAAATGAAGGAGAAATTTTTTTCTTCATTATGATACATATTACTTTTTTTTGAAGGGGGGGGGGGCCTAGGGGTGGAGGGTTTAAAAAAAGGAGAAGGGGAGAAAACGACATGGAAACCGAAACTTACCTAAAATGTGATTGTTTTGAGCGTTTAAATACTTGAGATGAGGAATTTTAAATACCACATTCGGTAAAGAGATGTAGGAATTGTGTGAGATGTCCAGTCTTTCAAGTTTTTCGAGATCAGAGAGTTCGTCTGGCAGTTTGCTCATTTGATTATGTGACAGATTTAATTCTGAAAATGAAAAAAGATTAAACTGTTATAAAAAAAGAAAAGTAAAGTAAATTAAATGATATAAAAAGTGATAAAAAAGATTTTATCAGCTACAATTTTTTATTTGAAATCTTTTGGAAGCGATCGACAATGTTTTTAGGTCGCAATTAAAAAAAAAACGCCGCATTCTTCTAGAAATAATTGGTCCCCTCCCCTCCTCCCCCCTCTTCGCCCTCGTCATCAAAACATAAGGCTCTCTTATGGACTCCTCCCCCCCCCCCCCCTTTAATTTTTTACCTCCTGGATTTCGGGAAATTAGCGAAAATTTCCCCTCAAAATCTCTTTTCCTATTATTTCGGGCGTAAAAGTTAACCTACAACTCCTTTTGGGCCCGTGCTGTGCGTTTAAACCAATAAAAAAGCACCTACCAAATTTTAGTATAGGCAACCAGCATCGCATGCATGTAAATTCAAAATATCGCAAAAACTTTATTTACTACCGTAAAATGATCGAAAAAATAGTCTTTTCAGGGATTTCTACCCCGTGGATTTCAAATTTGATGTGACAAATTTTTGGGCAGGAAATCCAATATGACGCCGAAAATCATGCTGCTTCTCCATTATGGCTCAAAATTAATTTTACAAAATTAATTTTATAAAATTATTGGGAATAATGCTTTTATTTTACTAATCGAACATGAGGATGACTTAAAAAAGAATAAGAAATCTGTAAAAAATAAATATGTTATGAAAAAAGAAAGAAAAAGCGCATAATTTCCGGTAATATTATAAAATTTATTTTGTAAAATTAATTTAGGACCATAATGGAGAAGCAGCATCAAATAATTAATATTTAAAATGGCTCCGCCGCCATGTTGTATTTTAATCTAATCGGAATAGACGATTTCGACAGTGACGTTTTATCCCAAAATGCAATGCAAATCGTGTCGTCTGACCGGGTACATTCTAATAATGCTTCCCATAAGACATGGAAGTTAAAAATTCATTTTGCTCGGTTCCAGGAAAAAATTAAGTAGGCTAGACTTCGGAATTATTTTGATGGAAATAGCTGGCACCAATTATAAAAATTTTCAAAATTAAATGCCTTGAAATAGCTAAAACCACTGTACCGCCTGTTCTTAACTTACAAATCACACAGACGCGTCGTCTGTTTGTTTGTCCCATTTAATCCCACAATCCTTTGCGAAACCACATCGTCGAAATCATCTATTCTGACTTCATATCTTAAATCGAAGCACCATTTACATTTTAAATAAAGAATAAATATCTTAAATCGGAGCTACATTTTACCCCTGAATGCAAAATTTCAGACGATTCTACAGAAAAAATTAAATATGGCTTCCCGAGACTACAGATTAAAGCGACTCTAGCGTATAAAATTGGAACTAGGTCACCGAAAAACAATAAGTACCTGTTATGAGAGAAAACTTGACTGCAAACTTTGGAGGTATTTTCGTAATGACGTTACTTGATAAATTGCAACATTTAAGAGTCGTGTGTCTCATTAAATGATAGACTGCATCAGGTACGTGCATCAGCTGGCATTCCGACAAATCTGAAACAAAAGAAAAAAAAATTCAATGCAGATAAACGCATATATGAATCATACGTCACAAACATATCCTTCCGAATTTTTTTTATTATTATTATTTTGATCTTTATATATACTAGCTTGGGCACCCAAGAGCAATAATATACATAATTGAAAACTTTCATTTCCGTCCTGCTATTATCTAATGTAATTATTAGACCGACGAAAATCTACAATTACAGATTCATGTTTATTCCAATTCACAAATAATCCGTATAAGTGGTAGGAAGGGACAGAAAAAAAAAAAAAAAAAAAAAAGAACACAAGAGAATCATATTGATGTATTAAAAACAAAAATTGCAAACAAAAAAAAAAAAAAAACAAGTAGCATCGATAACGCAATTCGTATAATAGAATTTCACTTTCTTAAAAAAAAATTACCGCAAACCGGCTATTATATGGATACAAAACTTCCTTGTTTGTATCATAACTTGCGGGTACAGCCGAGAACCAGCTGGTCACATAAAGTAATCATTTAACTCCGTAAAAATTATCTTATAAAAAAAAAACATTAATTTATTTTGTTATTTTTTTTTCTACCTAATATTTGGGTTTCCTGCGCATCTTCGCACCTATGAACCACTCTCGTCACAGCTGATGCCATTGCACAAACTGATTTAACGTAACGAATTTAAAAATAGAAAAAAAAAGTTTGTTTCGTTGGCCAAACGACAAAACGAGTCGGTTGGGTTAGTAAATACTGATAGAAAAAAAAATATATGGTACATAATGTACGCCCAAAATTACGTTTCATTTTATTTATTTTCTAGTCCTTTTTTTAAGGCGTCATACGGTCTAAGAGGAGATAATTAAAAATTGCAAAAAAATCGATGAATCAAATTTTCTCAAGCTGATTTAACGCCCACCACAATGACAGATTTTCTTTTCAGACTTAAGGTTGTTACAAAAAAAAAACAACAGAATTTAAGAGCAATTTTGAAAAAAATTCTTTAATAAAAATGGGGATGCTCAAACATCAGCTGTGGGAATTTTAGTTGAGCGATTCTCGGAATTAAAGTGGTCACTTGATAAAAAATTAAATTAAATCCAACTTTTTTTTCTTTTTACTGAGTTGCAGACGATTATTAATAATAAGCAATAGGGAAAAACAATGACGCAGTTTCGAGGGAACGGATGAACTAAGATTTCGAAAACTCAAGAGGAAGAGTTGAAAGTAGGTCACGTGACCTGTAATTTTAAGATGGCGGCAGGCTTCGGGTTCGTTTCAATCGTTTCTAAATATTCCATTCTCATCTTTAATTCATCGTTTAATCAATCGGAAGCCTGTCGCTACTTTACCAGGATTATAGCAGCCGATAGTCCCCTAACGGACTTACTTTGCGGTAAAAATTCTCATTTTTTCCAATTTTTTTTTTCTACCCAAACAGAAATGACTCTGGTAAAAGGAAATCAGCCGACGTTCTACGTTTAGCTTAGACAGGTCCAGACTTGACTTTGCATTTTTTTAATTTATAAATCCTCACTCAGAAAACAAATTAACTGAACGCTTTTGTTTTGCACCAAGACATTTTGTGACTTGTCGCAAGTCATCAGCTCGGATGTCGGCAAGTCGTATATTGTAAACAAACAAAATGGCGACTTATGTAGAACTTATATATTATGATCATAGTCATATAAACAGGTCTAGAAACTCCGGGGTGAAAAACTGTCCCACATATTGATATATAAAATAGTTCATTATTTGGTCGCTAATGTCGCTAAGTGTCAGCGACCATCAGCCAATCAAATGTTAGCTTTATTAAAAACAAACATTGAAATGTCGATGGAAGTTTTTATTTACTTATTTATGTTTTCATTTTTTTTATTTTTTTATGAAATGCATTAATTTTTTTCTCATTACATTTCATATCCACTTTTCCAATTGTAATTCAGTTTTGGTGATTATTATAGGGCGTATAATAATTTGAATTTGAAGTTTTAAGAAAAAAAAAAATCAAGTTTTTTGTACGTGAAAGAGGCGAAGAGGCCATTTTGAGAAGTAAATTTCTATAATTGTAAATGTAAATTTTCTTTTTCTTTCAACATCGTTTGAGCTGGAATTGATTAATCAGCGTTTTCGTGTACTTCAAATCCAAATCATTTGGGGACCATATTCGGTCATTTCGTTTTTTGTTGTCTTTTAATGGCCCCACATTTGATAAGAAGTTTCAAGCTCATCGTCAGGGTTTAATTTTCACTGATTAACAATATTCTTTCATTTTACAATTCGGAACTGCATACCAACTATGCCTAGCCGTGTAAATTAAAAATTTATTTTAATTGACGTCTTTTGGGCATTTTTTTCATAAACAGCAATTCAAATTTTTTTTTTATCTTTATAATACTCAATTCAAATTTTTGGAGGTTTTTTAAAATTAATCCTGATTGGCTGATGGTCAAAGCATTGCAGCGCCGAAGTGTTTTTTTCAGGAACTAAAAAATATTTCAAGATCCGAGACATGGTTGCCGTGGTAACCAAATAAGAGTTTCTAGACCTGTTTATATGACTATGATTATGATATAAAAATACTGTTCATGCTCGCTTGCATCAAACAATGTCACACTAAACAATGTAAATAAAATAACTATACGAAACATCAATAGAAAAAATTATATTTTTACTTCGTTTTTTTGTAGCTTCGTAGTAACAACATAACTTAAACATAACCTATCCTCTGCATTAAACAATGTAATATTTCAGTTCAATTTTTTTAAAGAAAATATTTAATTTAAGTTACCTGAATATAAAAATCTGCAATATTCATCTTTTTTAATCCATGATACAAGTTTTTAAAATAAAAATTAAAACGATGTTACTTTTTTATTTCATTAAACTTATAGTTATCGTTTTCGCGAGTCGCCATGTTGATTCCGATAAAAAATGTCCGACAGGGCCGCCAATAGTTGCAAAACAAAATAAAATATCTTGTGGCAAGTCATTCTATCCCAAGGCAAACCGAAATGACTTATCACAAGACATTTTTTTGTTTTCGCACGGTTTTGGGGAAAAATGTTTTGCCTTAATGCACTTTTGCTTTCGCATTAGTTATTTTCTTTTCTGAGTGATTCTACGTTTAGCTTAGGCAGGTCCAGACTTGACTTCGCATTTTTTAAATTTATAAACCCTAACAGCCTAACACGATCTTACATACAGGTCAGGCAACTCGGGTATCCCTCATATGGACAAAAATGTCCCCCGAAATTGAAGCAGAAGAATAGTTTAAATTTTGCTCGATAGATGGCTTAAGCTGTAGTTAGGGAATCAGGTGTTCTGGCAGCCATCATAAAAAAAAGTGTTTTGAAAGTGTTGATTGGATGGAGGGCATATCACGTGATTCCCTAACTACAGCTCCCGCCACCTATCGACCAAAATTTAAACTATTCTTATGCTTCAAATTCGGGGGACACTTTTTAAGATAGCAGTTGCCTGACCTGTATGTAAGATCGTGCAGCCTAATAAATAATTTCAAAAATTTTCGAATAAAATTGGAAGTTGGGGTCGGAGTGGTGATTCATTCAGAATAGCGGCTCGTGATCAGTGAAGTTAAGCAGCATTGATGACGGCCAGCTACTGGATGGGTGACCGCCGACACTCCCGCCCTCTAGCAGGCATTGTAGGATCTACAGTTACAGCCATCTTAACCTCGTTGTAATACGTAGATCCCACAAACGCTAAGTTGGATATATACATAAATTGGATATACACATAAAATTGGATCTCTTTATAACGACATTGGACACTCATAAAAAAAAAACGAATTCATTCTAAAAGCAAGTAGATGGTCTATGGCATCAAGCCGACCAATTAACCTCTCCTCCTTCTCCCTTTCTCCTCACCTTCCCTCAAAGTAAAAAAAAAAAAAAAAAAAAATTGGAAGTCAAGAGGATTGGCACATTTAATTACTTATTTATTCGTTAAAATGGCATTCTCATTAATCGGATATGTGTCCATTGTTGAGCAAAAGGACAAGTGCTGCCGCCAAGCGAGAAAATTCCTCAACTGCGGTTAAAAATGAAAAATATTGAGATTTGACAGTTTTTACGGCTTAATATCTTATTCACATTTTTATTATTTGACCGTTTATTCTTCATTATGTCAAAAAAATGATTCTTTATTCTGCTCGTAACCGGAAACGAATGAGCTTGATATTTGTAATAACATTGGTTAAACCGTATATGGTTTCAAAAAAGGTCGCTTGCTTTTCGATGCCTTTATAAGTAACATTAATCCATTAAAACGTTACTCATACATAGACGTGATTATTCTTTCCCTTTGCTTTAAGATTTTTTTTTTTTCAGATTTCCTCATAATTTGAAACTTAGTTTAAAAAAAAAAATTAAGTGATCTTTATTTACCTTGTTTCATATACTCTGACAAAAGTATGGAAGCAAATCCGTTGGGAGTAATTATGCGGTATTTTTAAACTGTTGGTATTAGAAATTGGGGGGCTTCGACCATAGTGCTTTGCCCTCCCCCCCCCCCTCCATCCACAGGAATTCCGTCAACACATGCAGTATTTGGGGAAAATAAATAGATTTTTTTTTTTTTCAATGTCAGAGAATTGTGAAATTTCATATTAAGGGATTATCCATAAATTACGTAAACATTTTTAGAGGAGAGGAAGATCTTAGAAAATCTTATCCTCCATAAAAGAAAGCCTACTTTTTTTTTTCTTCTCACTGTCATGGGGCGAAGGGGTCTAAATAGGCCAATGTAATGTTCACATGATTTATGGACGACCCCTTATATTATAACTGAAATTGGGGCTTCAACCTCTATGTCCTTGGCACCTTTTCTTTTAAATCTTTTTTTTTTCGACAAAGTTTGAAAGAAAATGCGATATTAAGCCCGAAATATTCCCAAGGAAAAAAAATAAATTTCCGGGAATATTCCCTAGGCATGACATAAGTTTCTCAATGTGCGATGCGATTTTGCATGTCATGACCTGCTCACATACGTTCGATAATGAACTCACTGGTTCCTTGCTGATAAATTTTCGCAGAGCTTACGGAAATATGACGTCACATACAACAAAACAATTTTGTAAATTTTTTTAAAATTTCCCAAAATTCCTAACACGGGGAATATTTCATCGCTGCTCATTTTCCATACACTAAAAACAAGTTTTAACTGGAAAGTTATGAAGGTTTTTACTCATCTATTTTTTTTATTTTTATTTTGCATCAAAAATTCCCATTAGTGTTCTTTGGCCTAAATTTCAGCCACAATACGGAGGTAGACGGCAAACTCATCCGCCAGGATCGCTAGTGAGTGTCGTCTGCTATAACGGTCAAATTGTTGTCGTCCAATCAGTTTGAAAGTAAACAAAACTCTTATTGGACGACAACAATGTGACCGTTATACATGTAGCAGACGATATATTTACTAGAGAGACTGCTGGATAAGTTTTGCATCTGTTTCGCTTACTTAGGCTTTGGTCCTCTAAAAAAAAATAAAAATGCCGGATTTGCTTTTTTTTATACGCTGAATTTTTTTGTATGTTTAGCTTACGGAAAGTACAAAGAAAAAAATAAAAATAAAAATATAAATATAAATAAATAAACAATACTTTTTTAAGGATCAATAACTCTGAAATCCTGAGGCGAAAAACTCGTGGTTTTCCAGTATCTGATTACAAATAAAATACCGCTATTCCGCGATTTGAACTTCAGAACAACAAAAAAAATCGGGATAAACTCTCAAGGACGGTATCAAAAGTGGTTGTACCTTATATGGAATCAACCTTGCATGATTCAACATGTAGCACAATAAATTTAATCCAAATAAAAAGATAAGATTCTCGGATTTCCGCATGATCGGGGAGGATTATTTAAAAAATAATAATTTTTTTCACGGGGCACACGCAAAATTAATTAATTAATTAATAAACGCGTATACCTGATTATATCGTTAACACATAACCATATGCATGACAAGTAACGTAACATGGGAAATGAAGGCATAGAAGAATTTAAAAATCCTATATTGTTACGTAATTTCGGAATGTAAATAAAAGAGGAAACGAAAAAAAAAAAAATATTATAAGTGTTGCAATTAATTTTAAATAAAATTCGGCCTAGTTTTTTTTTTTTTTTTTTAATTTACCTAATTCGTTGTTTTCCTGGGCATCCTTACACCTCCCGACTACCCTGACGATCCCTCTTCCAGCAAGCCTTTGGCACATCATATAAGCCGGATTGTTTTGTAAATTAGTGATGTCAACGCCGAAACTGGCGGCATCGTTTGACGGTGGGCGCATTTTGGCCAATTTTTTTTTTTCCACTGAGCAATTTTCCAAAAAAATTTTTTTTTTTTTTTTTTTTTTGTTCCACTTAACCACCGGTTTCACATTCACTTATCCTTTTTTTTTTTTCTAAAAAGGCACTGAATATATTTTTTTCAAAGGGCTAACGTTATCAGAAAAAATAAATAAATAATAAATTTTCGATGAACGGAACTCCCCTTTATGTCACGGCGAACTAAAAGCAAATGGTTTTGCCAAGACCATGCTTCTTTGTTTATATACTGAGCAACTGAGCTCAAGGTGAATGGATCCCGAATCAACTGACTCGAGAATGGGGGATCATCTTATTTTTTAAATGAAGATACGTCGCAACGTTAAATAATTCGGACAACCGGTTTTTTTTTTTCGTCTTGAACAACAACAAAAAAAAAGTGGCAATGTTTCCATGGAAGATAAATTGCGTTTCTTCGAAAAAGAAAAATTAATTTATGAATTTTTAGAGAACGGATCTATGATACGCAATTTGCTCTCGATTCCGTTTTTTTTTTTTTTTTACGACTATTTCCGAAACTTTGAAAACAAGGATATTAAAATTTTCCGCTTCCTTTGTCAAAAAATTTTAAAGCTTTCTTTTTTATGGTTTTTCTGCAACCCAAATATTAAAACTAACCCTTTTCTTTGTTCAAATATTAATAAATACAACAATAATTAACAGATATTAAACCTAACCCCTTCAGCGATCAAAGTGCACAAAAATGTTTCTTCGGGACTAAATTTTTCTTGATAACGATTTTGATTCGTTGAGTGCGGGTCGGTAGCTTAGTGGTAGAGCACCCGCCCGGCAAGCGGACAGATGTGGGTTCGATTCCCATGTACCCGACGAAATTTTTTTTCTTTCAATGACGTTGTTATTTTCATAAAATTAAAGGATTTCTGAGATTTCGGCTTTTAAAATTCAGGCCTCGAACCGGTTTCTAGTCTGAAACTTAGGGACTTTAGGAACCAAAAACATGAAAATTAAGGACGTTTTTAAGAACATAAAAGTAGCCTAAAGCTAGTCAGTTTTTTTATTTTAGGCACCTTCCTAGATATTTGACTAATTTTAAAGGTTTCTGACATGTCTTAAAAACTTTTAAATTCTAGCCAAAAAAAAAAAAAAAAAAAAAAAAAAAAATTGTTTTTTTTCTTCTATTAAATTTTTTAAAAATCTTCCATAAAATTTTTTTAAAATTTTTGCTTCGTAATAATATCATGCTCTAGGATAGGAAATTTTTCGTTAAACGCGCTGCAGGTTCAAAATTTATGGACTTTTAGGGGCCATTTTTCGAATTTAAGGACTTTTAAGGACTTCTTTTAAAAATATGGACTTTAGGGACTTTCAGGGACCAAGTTCGAGGCCTGAAATATTATAAAAGGCGATAGACTTTTGCTCATAAATGATTTTGGTGTTTAATTCACTTTTCGAACACGTTTTCACAACCCTAATTACTTAAAATAGGCAAATGCAGTTGCTTCTGTGTTGTAGGTGGCCTAGCAACTTTTTAAATGGCTATAACTAGGGGTTTTTGAGGATCCTGAATTCAAACTTCATCTCGGAATGACTGAATTTTTTAAAACAATTACCATTGAAATTTAAATATTTACGAGAACAAATTTCGTTTACTGCTTTTTAATTACCCAGCATAAGAAATGCTAAGATTTTGGCGGGAGGTTATAAGGGGGTTATTTCGAGAAGATTGGCATCTCAGCTTGTTAGTTTAGAGGTTTAGAACATCCCGGGCCAAACGGGAAGACGGGGGTTCGAGTCCTCCATGGGTACGAGTTGTTAATTTTTCTCGAAAATTTCTTTCCATCGTTATGCCCTGCTCCGGTTTTTTTTCCCGCCAAAATCTTAGCATTTCCTATGCTGGGTAATTAAAAAGCAGTAAACGAAATTTGTTCTCGTAAATATTTAAATTTCAGATACTTGCTTACGGGCCTATCCCGTAGTAGGTTTGAGTCACCTGAGTTCCGAAGATAATTTCTCTTAAAAATTATGCTTCCCACCTTTAACGTTAGATGTCGCTAGTCGACTAGTTGCGGTGTGCGTGTTCTCATTAAACGACTCTGGGTTAATTCCGTGATTCTTATAAGGGGGTTATTTCGAGAAGATTGGCATCTCAGCTCGTTAGTTTAGAGGTTTAGAACATCCCGGGCCAAACGGGAAGACGGGGGTTCGAGTCCTCCATGGGTACGAGTTGTTAATTTTTCTCGAAAATTTCTTTCCATCGTTATGCCCTGCTCCGGTTTTTTTCCCGCCAAAATCTTAGCATTTCCTATGCTGGGTAATTAAAAAGCAGTAAACGAAATTTGTTCTCGTAAATATTTAAATTTCAGATACTTGCTTACGGGCCTATCCCGTAGTAGGTTTGAGTCACCTGAGTTCCGAAGATAATTTCTCTTAAAAATTATGCTTCCCACCTTTAACGTTAGATGTCGCTAGTCGACTAGTTGCGGTGTGCGTGTTCTCATTAAACGACTCTGGGTTAATTCCGTGATTCTTATAAGGGGCTGTACAAGTATTACGTAAGCACGATAGGGGGCGGAGGGGGTCCTTCAGATGCTTACGCCAATGTTAAACCTCCATAAGAGGAAGCCTATTTCTGCTTATTAGGGGGGGGAGGGGGTCAAAAATCACCAAAATCATGCTTACGTAATACTTGTACAGCCCCTAAGGGGGTTATTTCGAGAAGATTGGCATCTCAGCTCGTTAGTTTAGAGGTTTAGAACATCCCGGGCCAAACGGGAAGACGGGGGTTCGAGTCCTCCATGGGAACGAGTTGTTAATTTTTCTCGAAAATTTCTTTCCATCGTTATGCCCTGCTCCGGTTTTTTTCCCGCCAAAATCTTCACAATTACCATTTTCAAAAATTTCGTAAGCTTAACATAAAAAAAAAAATCCCGTGAACTACACATTGATAAAAAATTGGATTCTTGTATGAAAAAGAGATGCAAAAAATTACATAAAAATTATGTATAAAATATGCAAAAAAATTGGACGTACATAAAAAATCCCTAAATCTATCTATATATATATAAAATAGGAAGCCGAAAAATTCAGACCAAATCCCGTGTTAAATCCCATAAGAAATTCAGCCTTGACATAATATAAAAAGTTCCGACGAAACCGTTTGGAAAATACTGTCCCTCTGTCTTCCGTAAACCGAATCGTTTGCAACCCCAGTCGTCTTAGAAGTAAATTCCAAAAATTCGTCCCTATACTAAGAAGAGACCCAAGGTCCTTTGAAATATTGCGACCCTCCCGTTTTTGAACATAAGCAGGGTTTAGCATAAGTTATATCGTTGTCTGCGCCTTCGACTTAAAATGAGAGTTCGGGTATGTCGTTATCTCAGGAACCGTAAGGCCTATCGTCTTGAAATTCCGGCCCCTGCCATATATACGTGTGTTTTGGGACCTCAAAAAATTCCGGTTCTCCAGGTGCCTTGGATTTCCCGATACGGCGGAAAAGCGAAACACCATGATTACACCAGGATTATCCCTGCGAAATACCAGAGATTATATAAGCGAATACCAGAGATTATCCCTGATTATTGAGAGTCAGTTTGGTTCCCAGGACATAACTCATCTTTATACAAATAAATTCAAATATCCATGCAGTATTTCTCTTGCCAAAAACAAGGTTGTTTTAAACAATCTTATCAGTTTGATTGAAAGACTAATGCATCAACTAATATTAAATGATATTAATAATCGTTTCATATTAAAAATAATATTAATTCTTAATCTTATACAGATTAAAAAAATCATTTGAAAAAGTAAGAAATTCTAATAGTCATAGTATTCTAATAGTCATGTATTTCCTTTCTGATTTTGAAAAAAAAAAAAAAAATTTCTATACTATATGTCTTCCAATCAAACCAATCAGATTATCGAAAACAACCTATTGTTTTTGCAAAGAGAAATATTACCTGTTTGCTTGCGATAATAAGGGATAATGTCTGAGACATTAGATTGAAGCATAGAAACAGTCTACCTCTGAACAACCATACTGACTTGTCGAGCAATGTCTAAAGACACACATTTATTTCTAAAAAAAACAAAAGAATGTCAATTAAGCTAACCATATTAAGCAGCAAGGTTACAGGAACAACGTTTACTTTGAAAAGCTACCTAATCCTGAATAAGATAGTTTTCTTGGACTCAACCTGAAAAAAAAATCTCTATACGGTATGTAACCTGAAACAAAAAATCTCTATACCAGCACTATATATGTCTCCCAATCAAACCAATTCAATTATTGAAAACAACCATTGTTTTTGCAAAGAGTGATATAGTGATATAGTGATACCTGATATAGTGATTTTTTTTTAATAATTAAATTCATAACAAAAACCATTCCAGCACTGGCGTTGGCAATTCACGTTACAATACAAAACGAAGAATAAAAATCACATAATTCAAACTAGATCCATTAGTTTTAACTTAAATAGGGATTGAAGGTTGGAATTATAAACTTAATTTTTATAAAATTTAGAAAAAAAAAAAAAAAAAAAAAAAACCGACAATATTCGGTTAGTTGGTGCTGACATTCATAAACAAAGGTTAGATAATTTAGTTCTAGATAATGACACGAATAATATGAATGAATCAGTTGATGCTGATGAAGACAGTTTAAGCGATATGGAATTTGATGAAATAAACAAAGAATATGATAATGTGGTTGAAGCCACTGATAACAAAAGCAAACGAAACAGGCGTTTACCTAAGAAATTTGAAGAATATGAGATGTATCAGGCTATGAATATTGCTTTCAATGTCCCTTTAGATTATGATGAAATAAAACATAGGTCTGATCGTAGGCAGTGGGAAAATGCTATAAATAGGGAACTAAATTCGATTGCCAGTAACAACAACTGGGAATTAGTTGATCGACCTCTTGATAAAGAAATAATTGATACGAAATGGGTGTTCGCTCATAAGCCATTCGAACGCGATGAGAATAGTAGGTATAAGGGGCGATTGGTTGTTCGAGGTTTTGCACAGAGGCGGACTGGCCATAAGGGCGGAAGGGGGAACGCCATATGGGCCGGTTTCAAATGGGGCCGGTTTAAAAGCTCTTAATTTTTTTTTTTTTCTTTTTTTTGAAACGAAAAAAAATTAAATGGATACATGCAGTGTTGATTCCCTAGTTAAGAAAATCAAGCATACAGAAAATAAAAATCAGCTCTAAAAAATAAAACTATTTTTACTAAAGGGTTAGTTGCAGCTAAATTTGTAAATTTAGTTAATATGTTAGGTTTAAGTACTGAACGTAATTCTCTTTCCAGTGCGGAGGAGTGTTAAGATTTAGAAACACTGGAAAGAGATATGTGTAAAGATATAACTTGAAAAACACCAGTGTTTATCTTAAAGTAGCTGACTATGAATATTAGGTGGCAAAAGCTGATAACAATGTATGAATGGTGGAAATGAATTACCTAAGAGACCTTAGGAGAGTTTTTAATATAATTTAGTTAGTTCTATACAGAAATTCGTCTATTGATGTTCTCTGCCCTTTCCTGACATTATAACAGAATTGTCCACCCTCAAAAAAAAAAAAATAAATAAATAAATAAATTGAACACTTTGTGAAAATTTAGTGCAAAAATAGATCTTGCATAAAGAAGATCTAGGGGTGCCATGTACTCTGCCACCCCCCCCTCTCCAGTTTCGGGTTTGTGAATTTTCCAGTTAAAAATCTATTAAAAGCGATTGTCCTCGCTAATGTACAACAAAATCCAATCCCCAAACAATTACGTGGATCCCAAAAATGCAGGAAAACTGGTTCTTTTTCAGCTTTTTTCCTTATCCGTTCATTTTGTCATCTATCTCACGCTGCTACAGGAAACACTGATTCGTACCTTCCAGCGAGCCTGAAAGCCGCAGATTTGGGTATTCGAAACCCAACGTAGACGGCTTGCAAACTTACATACTGAATGCCGCCGAGTGAGGCAATAAATTTCTAATTTGTTTACACTTTACAGTTTCCAGCTCTCTTAAAAATATAATTTATATAAAATTCCTTTTTTATGCAGCAATAAGTTTGCTGTAATAGAGGAGTGTAACTGAAAACCTCTACCTTCGTATCCTCTAAAATACTTTTAGGCAGGGGGTGACATTAGCAAAAATGACCGTTTCCGTTTGTTTGTAATGTTTGTAGGTATTTGAGAATTTTCCGTTTGAGAAGTTTTTTCGTATTTGAGAAGTTTCCGTTTGTTTGTAAGTATTTGAGAATTACTTGTTCCCCATCTTGAATTTCGACTTTGGAAGCGTTCAAACATTACGTAACACCAAAAGGGGGGGGGGGAAGGGGTACTCAAAATTTTTACGATTTTTTACTTGGGGGGAGGGGGAGAGTTTGGCCCATCTTACGTAAGAATTTCAATTATAACTTATTCTTCAGGGGGCCAGGTCAAATCCCCGAAAAACAAATCCTCGAAATAATTTTTCGGGGATCTGATTTTCGGGGACCTGATTTCCGGATTTCAAATATTAATTTAATTTTTAAATAATTAAAATAATCCTTTTTTTTTACGGGTTCAAAACCCCGAATTTTTTCGGGGATTTGATCTCCGCATTTTAAATATTAATTTAATTGGAAATGGAAAAATATGGATTTTAAATATGGAAAAAATCTAAAAAGAATGTCGGGCCTTAATTTGGAACTTTGTAAAGTTTTATTGAACTGGAAGGAAAGGAATTTGATATTAAGATTTGCTTTTCACACAAATAGAATTGAATAGAATTGATTTTTAGATTTTTTCCATATTTAAAATCCATATTTTTCCATTTCCATTTAAATTAACATTTAAAATGCGAAAATCAAATCCCCGAAAAATTTCGGGGTTTTGAACCCGTAAAAAAAGAATTATTTTAATTATTTAAAAATTTTATTAATATTTGAAATGCGGAAATCAGATCCCCGAAAATCAAATCCCCGAAAAATTATTTCGGGGATTTGTTTTTCGGGGAATTGACCCAGACTCTTGTTCAGAATTTTATTTCATTTTAAAAAATTAAATTGTTTTAATTTTTTTTCGAATCTCCAAATTAGAAAAATTAAAAATTTTTTTCAAAAAATTTTAAGAAATAAGAATTTATTTTTTCATGGAATTTTTTGTCAATTGTAGCCATCTTGAAGGATATGAGTATGAACTATAAATCAAGATTTAAGAAAAATATTACTCCAATTTAAAACTGGAGTTAAAAAAAAGGGGGGCCGCGAAAATCTTACGTAATATAATAGGGGAGTCAAAAAAAATCTTACGAAGGGGGGGAGGGGGTCCAAAATCCGAATAAAAACTTAATACTTAAATGTTCCCTTTAAGGAATTTTTGACCTCTTTTTATTTTCAATTTCAGTTTTCAATTGCAAAAGGAGTATATTTTCTTAAATTGCCGTCCCTCTTTCCATCATGGAATTTTTAAACTAAAAATTAAGTATTAAATATTTATCGGTAAACACTAATACAGTTTTACACTCTGGTACAGCTGGAAACGATATCATACAAAGGCAAATTTATGTTATTTTATTTAACTTTTTTATTCAAATTGTGGGCTGACTGAGCTGGGTTGGCTGACGAGCTAATCGTGCATCGCCATCACAACTCATACGAAGGGAAGGAAAATAAAGCTTAGTGCTTTAAAATCTCAATCTAGGTTTTTTCTACGGAAAAAAAACTCTCCTTAAAAATAAATATACTTTCTTTACATTTTGCAGCAAAAAAAAAAAAAAAAAAAAAAAATCTTGCCGTCATTAAAAAATAATGAATGACACCAAACAATAACAAGGAAAAAAAAAAACTTGAGTCAAAACAGCAAGAAAGTTCGGGAAAAATTAGTGACATGACGTACATTTTTAACCCTCGCACCTACAAAAACGTGCCTAATCGTTACAAAAAAAAAAAAAAAAAAAAAAAAAAAAAAAAAAAATAGCCAAAATCTTTGTTAATTTCATTTCTTCGTCAAAAAATGTAATCGTAATTTCGTCTACTGTAATACCGCATGCCAAAATCTGGAGTTTCTAAAGGCAAAAAAATTTCCCAGCTTACAGCTAATCCTTGAAATAATTTTAAAATATTTTGATCTCAAAGTTTTGCAGCAACAATGCCTAAGAGACAAAGTGTGCTAGGCAAAGGCAAAATGTTTGTACAGAATGTGCAGAATGTGCTCCACATTTTCTCACTTAGGCTAACAAAAATCAAGTGCATAGCCAGGTCCAGAGCTGTAAAATTTCTGGGAATTTATGTCTCTCTGGAGCGCCCAGAGCAACTGGGCGCAAACCAGGAAGACCCTGGTTCAATTCTACTCCGAGCTATTCGACCAGCGTAAAATTTTTTTTTACGCCTCATAAGCCTAACGGAAACTCATTCACAACCAACCCCTAGTCAAATCGTCTACGAAAATTAAAAAAAAAGAAAAACAGGCTTAATTTTGAATGAAGTTTAATAAACATCAAATCTGATCTTCCATATGGAAAATTTTATCTTGGTGATATGCTTCAAATTCATTTCAATAACTTCAAAAAAAAAAAAAAAAAAAAAAAAAAAATTTGAATGAATAATTTTTTTTCCGATTTGTTAACACCTCGATCCAAAAACTAAAAATAAAATAGAATATTGCGTAGCATCTTTCAATTATTCCTATTTCTATTCGGGTTACATTGACCATTAATTATAAAAAAAAACCAAAGGATAGAAATAAAAAAAAAAAAAAGTGAAAATATTAAGAAGCTTCCGGGAATGAGTTTTGGCACTAGAAAAATAAAAATCATTTCCCGAAGTCAAGCAGTCTTTTGTTGCCCACTTGAAAATCACGCAAAAAATATCCGACTTGTCATTTAATTTTATTTATTTTTAAAATTTTTTAGAGGTTAGACGAAAGTTCGAAGGTCAACGGTTTCCCGAGCTTTTTGTCAGCTGCCAATTTTTTTAATCAACTGAAAAATCTCCTTTAAAAACGACATTAAAAAAATTTAAAAGCATAAAAAAATTTTATACAAAGAAAAAAAATCGAGCTTTAAAAGAAAGAAAATAAAAAAGCAAGTTAACAAAGAAAGTTTTTGTAAAAAAAAAAAAAAACGTTCGGGTTGGATATGACGCGTTCTTTTCCATCTTGGCAAAACTCCTTGGGTATTTCAAATGACTATGCCAAATCCAAAGCAACACGAGGCGCATTTCGTTCAAAAAAAGAATGATAGCGTAGTAAATTGGAAATCTATTTTCGTTCCGAAAAAACGACGCATTTTGGTATTTAACTGACGGTTTACAAGGGGTCTTATGGCGGGCTTCGTGCCAATAAAAACATCAAGCAGGAAGCAAAATTTCTTTATTTTGAACTTAGGCGCGATTTCAAAAAGGAAATTATACCTGATTTCCAGAGGGATATCAGGCCCTAAATTTTTTGTGAAGTTACATTTTCTAAAAAATGTAGCAAAGTCAATAGCATCTGCACACTAAGGAAAAGCGAAAGATCTCCTGTATGGACCCAAAGAGAAAAAAAAATATTAATATTTTTAAAATACTGAAAAAAAATTTCAAAAATATTTTATAAATATTAATATTTTTTTTTCTTATTAGCCTAACATTTCTTCGATTATTCTAAAGTTCAACGTCATCCCTACGCCAAATATAACTAATAACTGAAGACAATCAAATATGTAAAGAGTTTTGATCTCTTCGCTACAAAAATTCAGCCAATCATTTTGGGTCAAATTTGCTTGTTCGTAATCAGTCTTGATCATTCAGGATCGAAAAAGAACCTCTGATTATTTTGCTGACTTGAGTCATTCCTAGTCGCAATTTTGCTCACTCAGAAAACAAATTAACTTAGCATAAACGGTTATTATGCTTTGAACGCTTTCGTTTTGAGCCAAGACATTTTCTGACTAGTCGCAATAAGTCATCAACTCGGCTATCAGCAAGTCGTATATCGTAAACAAACAAAATGGCGTCTTATGTAGAATTTATATATTACGTTATTATGAAAATACTGTTCATGCTCGCGTGTATCAAACAATTTCACACTAAACAATGTAAATAAAATAACAGTATCGAATATCAGTAGAAAAATTACATTTTTACTTCGTTTTTTGTAGGTTCGTAGTAAAAACATAACCTAAACATAACCTCTCCTTTGCATGGGACAATGTTAAACTTCTGTTCAATTTTTTTAAAGAAGATATTTAATTTAAGTTACCTGAATATAAAAATCTGCAATATTCATCTTGTTTAATCCATGATACAAGTTTTTAAAATAAAAATTAAAACGGTACTACGTTTTTATTTCATTAAATAATAATTATCGTTTTCGCGAGCCGCCATGTTGATTCCGATATCATACTGTCCGACAGTGTCGCCAACAGTTGCAAAACAAAATAAAATGTCTTGTGGCAACTGGCAAGACATTTTCTTCTTTTCGCATGGTTTTTACGAAAAATGTCTTGTCTTCTTAATGCACTTTTGCATTTGCATTAGTCATTTTCTTTTCTGAGTGAGGGATCGTCATACGTCATACGTCATTCATATTCGTCCTTATCACCTCATCTTCATTCTGATCCTCATGATCCTCCTTCTCCATTTCGTCACCCAGAACTTCATCTTATTTTGATCCTGATCCTCATTCTCATCCTAATCCTTTTACATCCTAACACTTATTCTCATCCTGATCCTCATCTTCGATCAAATCCTGATACTGACCCTCATCAATTTCATTTTCATTCTCATTTATATACTTCTCCTGATTTTCATTGCGTTCTTGATCTTTATCCTCATCCTGATCCTCACCAACCTAATTAAACCTTCCTCTTGACTCCCACATTCCTTCTGATCATCATCATCCTAATTCTTATTGTGCACCCTCAACCTTATCAATTTTACCTTCCTCCTGATTCTCTATCCTTATCCTCATTCTCATCCTTAGCCAGCCTCTGTCAATTAATTTTTTTGAAGACTCCACAGGAATAATAATAACCACAATGTACCTGCTCACATTTTTCCTCCTAACGTAATCTTGGCCAAAGCACTAAAAAGCATGCATTTCCCTTATCTTCCTGTAAAATCTTCAAAAATAGCCAAAAAAAAGTTTTTTTCTTTCTACCCTTTAAAATTAAGCTATAAATTTGCTTTTACAAACAATCAATAAACATATTAATAAAAACAATTGTGTTTTTCCAATAAATCTTCAAATTCTTTCTTTTTTAAAAACGGAATACAACCATTTTCTCTTCAGTGTCATTTCTTCATGATTAAAAATTAATGAATGGAGATTTTTTAGAAAATTATTCTTGGCTCACACATGTCTTTGCTTGCGTCTTTGTCAAACACGTCAATGATATTAATTTGAAACCCTTTCAAAAAAAAAAAAAACTTTCTTTCATATTTACCTGACTCGTGATGATAAGCTTAATTCAGTTTAAAAGTCACCAATAATATAAACATAAACAATGTAACAGCTGCTAAACCAATGATGCATGTCATTTTCCTATTTTTTTGTTGATATCTTTCTGCCTTTTGTAATTGTTTGAATCCTTCATGGACTTGCATAGATGTCCTTTCGATGTTATAGTCAATTCTGTCTAATATCGTTCCCTGGAAGAAAAAAAAAAAAATAATATTAAATAACTTTTGCTTTTAATTTTAAACATTCAACTTACCTGATTGCTAACTAAATGTGCTAAATCCTTAAATATTTCATTAAGATCTACAATCGACTTTACAATATTTTTAACTTCTTGCTCTCTTTCCTCTGCAATTCTTGAGTTATCCTCTTCCAACAATAGCAACTGTTGTTGCGTTATAGAAGAAGAGGGCCCCATACTAAAAACCCTATCAATATTTTCAAGGTCATTATCAACTTCCCATGCATCAAACTCTTGATCCAAAGCTGAACTAAAATACTGTTTTGATCTTTCTTCTCTTAAATTTAAACCTGCAAAAAAATTCAAATGTAATTATCAGTTACATTAAATTAAAATCATATGAAGGATTCTTACTTCTTAAATAATTGTTCTGAGTTTTCCTAAATGAATTTGAAGAATTCTGTAATGATGCAACAAGGGATGACATAACATTCTGTGCTAATCTTCTTTCCATGATGTTTCCACTCTGACTCTGCCTCTTGATTGTATCAATTAACTTATGGCAATTATTAAACATCTGTAAAATTTTAATTAAACAATTACCGTTCTTTAAAGTGCAAAAAAAAAAAAGCATCATGCCCACCCTTGTGATCTCCCTTGTAAGGACTTCAATTTGATGCTGATCATCAGATGAATCATCTAAAGTTGGTCTATGCAAGTTTCTCTTATGAAGCTCATCTAATTCTCGAATTTTCCCTTCTAATCTTGTAAGGGCATATTGACATTCTTCCACCTGATCTGTCCATACTGGAGGCGAACTCAAGTCAATATTCGTATCAAAACCTTGTTCGACTAATGCAGCTCTGTCACTGAGTTGCTACAATTCAAAAACGTAAGCACCATTAGCTATTAAGACAGATAAAAAAGATCAATATGGGATTTCAGAAGTAAAAAGATGATAAGGTTGCATGACATAATGTACAAATGAATGAAAGTCCAGTCTACCTGTTCGTTATAAAAGTTCCTATTCTGAATGGCATTGTTTCTCATTAGCGTAAATACATCCGTCAGATTTCGGATTGCCATTTCGGGATTTGATTTACAAGTAAATGTAGCTCTGAACGGTAAAAATACTAGATTAAAAATGTAATTTGTACACAAACAGACCTACTTCGCCGCCATTGGGAAATTTCATCAAAACAAAACCAGTGTTGCCACATTGGGCAGTCGAAAAACAACAGTAGGAGGCTGTGAATGAACAAAAATGGCGGTTGGATTTGATCAGGGGAAGTTTTAACTTTTTCTTCTATGTCACGAGGTGATTCAAATAAATAAAATTATTAAATAGAAATTACCAATAAAATAAATGGTCGATGGTCACCCGTCCACTAACTGGTCGTTCTCAATTCTGCTTAACTTCATTATTCACGATGCCGCCAGATAAAACAAGTTACAATAAGTCACCACTCAGACTCCCAATTAAGGTATTTTACATGCCATAATTATGTACCTAAAAATTTAAAAAAAAAAAAATCAGTAGGTTAAAGACACGATAAATCAGTAAATTCTTTTGGATTTTTACGTAATTCCCGAAAATGGGTAAATGACTAATCAGGATCATGAGGTTATGGCCCATCCGCAAAGGACGGCCGTGATTCTGCCAAATGTAAGTCCTCCCGGTCTAAATGAATGAGACTCGAAAGATCGAAAAGCTACTATGAACCTTAATGTCTTAAGTATCCTAAAAGTCCCCCTAAAAAAAGTAGCAAAGTACTTAAGAAATTGATATTGGCCGCCATCTTGGACTGAAAAAAGAATCGACTTCTTATCTAATTCATTTCCTCCCGAAATATCCGTTCAGGATAACCATATTTGAGTTTAAGATCACACAGAAAAACAAATGCAATAAACAATTAAACAAATTTATAAAACTTTAAACAAGTTTATTGAAATTTTCAGGAATATAAAAAAATATCAAAAAGTTAAGAAAAATGTACGGTTATAGGTATCCAAAAGCCGGCAAACTTTTTAAGTTTTGTAATTATTACTGAATGTTTAAAGCAAGTTTGAAGAGGTTTTAATTTTGATAATAGTACTGAGGATGAGGATAAACTGCATATGGAAAAGTGTACGGTTGCGGTTCCATGTAATGAGCTGCATGCTCGGGATACGCAGTGATCGGAGTCATCGGAGCGGATTCCATGGTCATCGGTTCTTGGATGTGTTGAACCGGATAACTCGGAAAACGATATGATGGCACTGGATACTGTACTGCATACGGCGTGTAAGGCACTGCAACTGGGATGGCTTCGGGAGTTGGAGCGCTGGCGGCTGCAGGAGCAGGAGCAGGTTCGTTCGGATAATTTTCTTCGACGCTTGCGCTTCTTTGCTTTTTTTCTGGAAAAAAAAAAAAAAAAAATATGAAAAAATTTTGTACTTGGAATTGGCGGGAGAAAATTTTAAAATGTTGCCCCTTACCAACGGGAAACGCAGTTTTCGGATCCGGATTCTCCATTTTCATGAAACGAGGAGGCTTTTGCTGATTTTTGTTGAAATTTTTCGGTTTAGTTCCTGGGTCTTCGGGCGATTTCGGTGGAGCTCGATAGCTACTCTCAGGTGATTTTACGGTGGTCGGCTCTTCAATAGGCGGAGCGGGGACCGAATACACTATTCTTCCCATTTTGAAGTACTGAAAAAAAATCACATTAGCAATCGATTAATTAAATTTAAAAAAGAAAAAAAAAAACTAGTCCTTACTTCAATTCCCAAATTGTAAAAGAACCGGAGTGTTTTCAAATCCGAAAGGGGTAAATCGCTGTAATCTGATTTAACGGATTTTTCGTAGTTGACGATGTTGACCGATTCAACAACCTGAGGCTGGATAGTAGTAGGAACGCAGTGATTCGGAGCCCAAGTGCAAGGCGCCAAATACATCCCATTCCCATAAGGCACCGGCGGAGAATACTGAACAGCAGGGCTTAAACTGTAATTCGGGGTCGTGGAATCTGGTTCAGCAACGACGACCATATTCCCGGTGGGAGTGCTGCTGGTCGTGCTGACAGTTCCAAGAGTCTCGTTTGAAGTCACGCTGTTTACGCTGGGAGCGTTAACGCTGTTGCAATTTCTGGTTTCGTTGTTGGCTTGATTATCTCCGAATTTCGTAAACTGGGATTTTTCAATATCTGCAAGCTGCTGAAATTAAAAAAAAAAAAAAGTAACAAAGGTTTAAAAAAAAAAATCAAACAGGGCTTACCAAGATTTTATTTTCGCCAGCCGCTTCTTTTTTTCTTTCGTTCTGGAATTTCGATTGGTCTTTATTGAAGCGTCTGTTCTTGTTCCTTGATTTGCTTTTCGCAGTTTCTTCATTGCTCCCGAGGGCCTTGTTAGCGTTTAATTTGTTGATGATCTGATGTTTGTGGGAAAAAGTCCATTCTGGTTTTAGAGAAGTCCTCGGCAACGGTTCCAAGTTTTCAAAAGCCACTGTCATTCTGAAAACAGAAAAAAAATTAAATCAAAACTTTAGCTTCTCACCGCTTCCTCTATTTTTCAAAAAGTTACAGTGTTTTGAAATCTTTTTAAAAACAAAAAAAAAAAAAAAAAAAAAAACTCAACAGAAATTTTAAGAAAGCATTAAATTAGCCTAGCTGCCCTCACATGATACACCTCCAATTAGAAAAAACAAAAAAGAAAATTAATTATACTTTTCCCCAAGCTCTTCCACAAATACCAATACAGGCCCACAGTTTGGACTCATCTCCTGAACATGGGCATTGTAGCATTTATCATCTAATTTCAACATACACTTAACACCGACGCGAAGCGGCCCTCCATTGCCAAACCAAAAACTGTTCTTTTTCGGAACTGCAACAAAAATTTGTTTTTTTCATAAAATCCTGCCCTTCTGCTTCAAAATTTTAAAATTTTATTAAAAATTCCAAATTACCACCTCTCAGAGTGTCGACCCAATTATCGAAATCAATATTCCTGTATATGTCAGGATCTAAAGCTTTTGCAACTTTGTACGGAAACAATATGGCTCCCATGTCAAGTAGTTCTTTCATATTTATTGGTCCATCCGTATCTTCCAAATAAAAATCGTACATGGCATCCCTACAAAGACTTGGTTAAAATTTGTACATAACCTTTTATTAAATAAAATTACCTTTAGAAAATATACTTACTGATCTTTTAGTTGGGACTGAACATTCAAATACTTTTCTCGTTGTGCCCTTGCTGATTTATCATGAAGCATCTTTTCCACTGCATACTCTAAGTCCTTCAATTTGAAAACACCTCTGTACAATATCCCATAAACGATTGCTAAAATTAAATAACAATTTGTTCAGAACAGTGAAAAAAATTCAAGTAATAAAGCCACAAAGTTTATAAAACAAGAACTCATAGTAGGGAAAACAAAGACTTTGACAAATTATTTCTAATTTTCAGCACTTACATTGACAAAATCCAGCATCCTCGATATAGCTTTTTGGATATACTGCATCGTAGAAGTTGTCAGGGGTAAAACAAACCATTAATTTTTTTTGAAAGCCATTTTGTGTAGCCGGAACAGGAGCCAAGTCAACACTTTTGAAAACAAGAAAGTCAATCCTAAAAAGAAAAAATTAAATATATTATAAGCTCAACAATTTTAACCAAAAACAGAGAAAAAACTATTTGCTTACTCATGAATCAAAGAAAGAGCCTCTAATTCAAGCTGTCCAGCCCATTGTTTAGAATCTGCTAGATTTTCTAAATATTCATCAAAAGATCCAGTAATCTGTAACAAAGTTCCAAATTCTTAATTTTTGCCAATAAAATTATTACTTCTGCTAGAGTGGCCAAATTGTGACGTCACTGCTTATGAAATGTACTCTTAAATGAGAATAATCTGGCCACCCTAGTCCCTTTTAATTGTAAGTACGGTATGTTAAACATTCCAGGAATAATTGTTATATTTAAGATAATGTATCTTACTAAATTTTAGTAAGATCATTAAATGTTTAAAAACATGGAATAGAATTTAAAAAAGAAGCAAAGCTGCAGCTTTGGGACCATCTTAAGTAAGTTTCTATGAATTTATGTTACCAGGCAATTAAGCTACAGAATTCTATAATATTTTGTTGGTATAAATTGAAATCCTAATAATTTCTGCTTGGTCAATGTAACATAATCATGAGTACTAGAGAAAAAAACTTTGCCAGTATCGAGATTAGTATTAATACAGTACATTATTGTCTTAAACTTTTAGGGAGGGCAGAGCTTTAATCTTTTTCTGCAGGCCTACAGTTCCTTTATGCTACTGAAAAAAGTGAAGCAGCATTGATGCTTTGATCGAATAGCAAAAAAACATATATGCACTTGGGCTTTTGAAACCAATTGAGGTATTCCGCTTTGGATTTCAAATTTTACCTTGCTTTCAAAATACTGACGGTTTTTTTGCATAAACTCCACGCATTGTTCCCTCAAAATAACATGCCCGTTCGGATTGTGATGCTCGAACAATTGCTCTGAAACGGCTCGAAACAAACACGTGCCATCCAGCGCCGTGTTTTTCCTATATAAACCTTGCCTATCCAGCCACTCATCCATTTTTAAAATGAAAATATAAAACAATTATTAACAATGATGATAAATTATTACACTTGATCAAAAAAACAAAATAAAACAAAAAAAAAAAAAAAATTGCGCGTGTTTAATGGATTCGCGTTTTGTATCAAACTAAATAACAATTCTCGGACGTGTAAAATCATGCCGCTAATTTCGAAGGGTCGTCGGTGCGATTCAGGTACGGCTCAAATTCAAAACACCGTAAGTATTCATAGAAAGGTATGAACTTAGAGGGATTTGAAAAGTGGGCCTTGTTTATACATTTTTATAAGAAATTTTTAATGAACGAAGGTTGAATATTGCAAAAGCTAAAGACAGAGATTTCAGAAAAGGAGAAAAAAAAAATTATTTTAAGAAAAAAAAAAAATTGGTTTTGATCACTTTGCTGTTGTGAGGTGTTTGGTAATTAGTATTGCTTAACGTTTAAGAGATAAAAATTTTACGCGATTTTAACTTACAAAAATAGAATCCTGTAAGTTCACTAAGGTTTCAAATCTAAGCGAAACAGCAGACAGTTCGGTTTCCACCACAGCTGGCTGGTCATTTTAAAATTTAGATCAAATGACTTAAGAGTACGCATCAGTCACCTGACCACTGCCACGATTCAATTTTTCCGCTTATGCTTAACTTATGAATCGATGATCGCTTAAATTTCACTGATGCGTATACTCTTAACGACAATCACGATCATATAAAAGTCTGATGTATATGGGGTGGATTCGCGGGAGTTTTCGTGTGAATGTTTTTGGAAATTTATTAGTTTCTTCTTAATCGTGAATTAGAAAATAAAAGTTGTGAACAGTTCTTAATAAATATCAGCGATTCTTAATCTGCATTTTGGGTCACAGTACTATAGTACACAGGCATCGGTTCGTTATCGCTTCGCCATCGTTCGTTAATTGTCTTTCTTGAATTTAAATATGATGTGTATAATGATTATAGCATGAGCTTATGGCATGCCAAAGTTTGGCATGCCATATGAGCTGGAAAATATTTTGGAATACCGAATAATGGCAGGGCTAGTGAGTGAGTGATGGCGGTAAATTATCGATATATCGGAAGTAGAGACCTCTAGTGGTACCAACTTAATAATAAGTAAATATACCAATACCAACATCTTCAGGGAAAAAAAAAAAAAAAAGACCGCAGATACGAATTGTTTTACATTTTTATCGAATTATTACGAAAAATGAATATGTTTTCTCATTTCTTATATTAAAAAAGGAAAGCAATTCGTGTTCTTTGGATTTTCTTTAAGGTAATTGCAACAGATGCATTAATCGTTGAAAATTCGGTAAAGCGTTTGTCATGACATGACCCTCATATGTTTCTAAATTTTTGTTTATCAACAAGTAACAATATTTTTTGTTTTCTTATTTCTTGCAGTATTAAAAATCCCGGATTTTATTTTATTAATGCATTAGGGTAATTAAACGAAAATTTTCACTTTGTTATAATCAGAAATGGCTGCGTCTAATTCTCAACAAAAACCAAAAAGCGGAAACCGTGGGAGACCTCCAAAAAACAAAACTCCTAGCTGTTCTTGGTGTAATGTGACGAAAGAAAGTTTGATATATGTTATCCCTACAAAACCAGGAAAGAAACTGTTTTGTTCTGAAACATGTTTACTAGGATTTCGTGCAGCATTTAAAAACTTGTGTGCATTCTGTGATAACCCCATAAGAGACACTCCAGTTAGGTTAGAAGGATTGAATTTCTGCAGCCCTGTTTGTTTAAATTATCATCAGAAAAGTAAAATAAACAGTGATCAGAAAAGATTGGATTCTGATAGTAGTATTGATAGGACTAATAAAACTAATCCATATCCTAATTTTGATTGGGATGTTTATTTGAAAGACACAAATTGCATAGCTGCTCCTCCTGAATGTTTTAAGCAACACATAAATCCACCTTTAAATGAATTTCAACCTGGTATGAAATTAGAAGCGTTAGATCCAAGGAATATAAAGTCAACATGTATTGCTACAGTTATTGACAAATTGGGACCTCGCCTGCGTCTTAGATTAGATGGTACTGATAATAAAAACGATTTTTGGAGGATGGTGGATTCCAATGAAATTCATGAAGTGGGGCATTGTGAAAAAAATCGAGGAATGCTAATGCCTCCTTTGGGTAAGTATTTTCATTTTTTTTTTGAAAGTAAACTTAAATTCATGAGTTTCAAAAAAAGGATTTCAGCAAAATGCTTCACACTTGCAAGCATTTTTAGAAAAAACGTTAAAGAACCAGATACAAGCACCAGTAAGAGCTTTTAAAAACGAACCACCGACTCCACCTAAGAATTTATTTGACGTAGGGATGAAACTTGAAGCAGTGGATAAGAAACATCCTCTATTGATATGTGTAGCAACTGTTGGTGCTATCAAAGACGATATGATTCATGTTCAGTTTGACGGATGGAAAGGAGCTTTCGATTATTGGTGTAGCTATGACTCAAGAGATATCTTTCCAGTTGGTTGGTGCCAGAAAACTGGGCATCCTTTGCAAGCTCCAAAAATGATACGTAAGTTTACTTTTTTTTTTAGCCCTTCGTTATTGTAGAAATATAAAGTGCAAAAATTATTATTGTACATCAAATCATTTTGCTTATTTCTTTTTTTTAAAGCAGCACAAGGATCAAAGCGATTCAGTTCAAAAATATCTAATAGCTTCCCTGTATCAGTACCCAATTTAGTAGATTCAGACGAAACCGGGGTAACATCCAGCAAATCGATTAAAAAACAAGAAGTTAGAGAGCCTGTCTCGTCGAGTATTGTAAAACTTCCGCAAACGTTGTGCGTTTATGTAAACACTTCTTGCAGCTGCGGACCGTATTTGGATCCTAAAAAATTAGCGAACTTTCCATTGCAATACGGCCCCGCGGCTTTGAACAGGGTTTTAAAAATGTCTGTTCAAAATCTCTTGAACGCAGCAACAGACCCGAAAAAAATGGTTGGATTAATCAAGCAAGGAGATGGAAAAACAATCGCAACCGCAACGGCAACGATAGACAAACCTGTTTCAATTAGGCTGCCAACTGTGAAAAAAAATAAAGACTATTGGAAATTTATGGAAAATTTATTAGAAAAACTAATGTGTTGTAAGAATTTTTATTCGAGGGAGCCATTGCAAACGTGTTTGCAATGTCAAGATTTGGAGAAGAATGAAGTCTTACCAACAAAGGGAGTTAAGTCAGGTACGGTTTTTACTCAAGATAAATTTTAAGTTATTAAAATTATTAATTTAATCTCATAACAACAATCAAGAGGTGAATGATTGGTGTAAAGCTGACTCGAACGCGGACCTACCGAATGCAAGAGTCTACCTGCATAAAAAAAAAAAAATGACCGGCAGAAACAAAAATAGTTTTTTTTTCTTTTTTAGAGCCGCTTTCTCCAGGAAAAAAAAGAGATTGGTCTGAGGAAAATGAAAATGCTGTGTTGCCTTCTACTACTACTTCACCTAAAAAACCCAGAAAATTAGTTCCCGCTGAAATGGAAGCGGCTAGTTCAACAACTCAAAACGAGAGTCCTCCTAGTTCAACAATTGAGAGCGAGAGTCCTCTTAGTTCAACAACCCAAAACGAGACTCCTCCTAGTTCAACAACTCAGAACGAGGGTCCTCCTAAGTTACCGTCAGATCCTACGGAGTGGTCTGTTGAAGACGTGATACGTCATATAGCCTTTACTGACCCCGCTTTGGGGGTTCACGCTCATCTATTTAGAGAACATGTAATTAATTTTTTTTAAAATTTATATTTTACTGTAAAATATTTTAGAGAGTGCTAACTTGTAGCCAGACCGATTGGCCTAGGGGGTTCAAGCTTTTAAAAAAACAAATGAGTGGGAGTAAAATTTTTCCAAAGGTGACCTAAAAAAAACCCTTTAAACGGTTTCCAGAAGGCGACCCACAGTGGGCCAGAAAAAAAAATTTTGGGACAAAATTTAGGCGCAAAAATTGTAAGCAGGTTTTTGATTTAGAACCTTTAGGGCTCATAATGAGACGATAGAAATTTTAAAGACTTTTAAATAAGACTTTTAAATAGACTAAAAGCTTAGTTGAAAAATAATTTTTATAAAATTTTTTACTTTTTTATTAAATTAATTTATTATTACTTATTTATTAACTTAATTTTTTACGGAAAAAATTTTCTGGAGGGGAAATACTTTACACTTCGTGACCGCTGACTATCAGTAAATCATATTCGATTACTTCTGATTTCTTTAAACATGCTTACAGCGTTAACAAATTTTATGTCATTATTAACAAAAAGTGGGTTAAAAACAATGTAAAAAAGCAAAAAAAATGGTCTTAATGATTTTTTCGTATATATAAAGAACAGAAACAACCTAAAAATTGTGTTGTCCAATCAATTATGTAAAATTTTGAAAATTTTTAATCGAATTTTGTCTAAAAATATTTTTTTTTCGTCCACTGTGCCTTAGTACTGCTTAAAACTATCGCCTTCTTAAAACTTCAAACACAGTTAGCCTGCTTGAGCTTTATATGCAAGCCTAATGACTCAGCAATTTTAATAATTAAAAACTAACTCGATTTTGGTTTTTATTTCCAGGAAATAGACGGGAAAGCTCTAGGCCTTTTAAATTCCGATATGATGATGAAGTACATGAAGCTAAAACTGGGACCAGCTTTGAAAATCTGCAATCTGATAAATAAGATCAAAGGAAGACGTCACATGATCTGATTTTCGTAGGTCTTTTTTTTTCCACTCCGTATTTTGTATTCGTTGTGATATCGAATGAAATTTTATTGGAAAATTACGAAATGTAAGAATATTATATATGTGTATATATACCGTATATTTATTTTTGTTTGCAAAAAAGGAAAAAAAAAATCACTCTATTTTTCGGTTTGTTTCAGCTCAGTTTTGCATTCAGTCCAGGAGCTGCACCGAAAATTGCCGACTCCCGTTCCAGTGACATGTTACGGATATGGTCAGCCAAGGGCGTAATACATCTTTGGTCCTGTGGACTTTTGAGAGAAAGAGATTTACTGGAGCCTTGTCCAAGAGGGATGCGACATTCTTTTAGCATGGTTATCTTTTTTCTTTTAATTCAAATCAAATCATCGTTGATGGGATCCAAGTTTGGATTCCAATTGATTTCTTATTTTAAAAGCATATAGATTATATATTTTTTTTATCTTAAGTCACTTTTGCAATGCATAAATCGACGTGCACCATTTCTTTTATAACTTAGAATTATTTTATTTTACTTTATTCTTAAATTGGATTTAGCTAACGCCGTTTAGCATTTACTTAGAATTTTTACTGATTGGCATTGTTAGCTAGATACATTTTAATGTTTGAAAATCGATGGTAGAAGCAGTTGATTCATGGTGTTTAAAAATCACTCAGAGCAGAGTGGGGGGCGAATCCTAGGAACAAAAATTTTAAGGCGGAGGTCTATTTTGAAGCTAAATAAATACTAACTTAGAGCCGGTTTCCTCTGCTTAGCTGAGCAGATTGTAATCACTGAGCTACCTGTGCTAATCATTGTAAATTATTCGTTATGTTTTCAAAACAAAATTGGAACCAAATAAAATAGATGTCTCCAAAGAATTCAAACTTCAAAAAGTCCTTTTTTTAAATCCGAAAAAAAAAAAATGCTTTAAGAATTTTTTATCTACAGCTAAACCTTCATAACTTTCTAGTTAAAACCTATATTTAGCTTATGAAAAATTCCTGGAAAGTTATGGAAGTTCTACTGTAAATTTAAGATGTCATGCATGCTTTCATTTTGAATATAAAAACTTAAAAGAAAGTAAAAATTTATTTTCCTGAAGCAAACTTCAAATCCTATTCCTAACATTATCAGATTAAAACTCATATTTTTGTGATTGCGATACTTTTTTTTTTTTCGATTTATCTGAAAAAAATTTTTTTAAAGAACATTTTAGTTAAGTTATAACCTTCAAAAAGCAGAAACGAGAAAGTTATTGTTGAAGTAGTAATATTCTCCCATAAGCGCCAATCACGATCATACATGGCGCCAATAGATTGTGGATATTTCTTTGAGCGCTAGTATCGTGCGGCAGAATTTGTCCCTAACAGTCCTCATTTTGATCAATAGATGGCGCCTCCTGCTTGTCACATCACGTGACCATATTAATAATAATAACAAACAACAGGATGGTTGACACAAAGTATCGCAACAAAAAGTATCGTATTACATAATATTACAAATATATACGTAAGGTCCTTGAAGATAAAAATATAAAAGTGAGTTTAATCATTTGTTATGAACTTTAGTTGATGTTATGAACTTTAGTTGTGCCATCATGCATTAATGTTAATGGGGTCATTCATTTCTATTTATTAGGTCTACAAGAGAGATATCTCTAAATATATTCAGAACAAGACCGATGAACAAAAAATCGATTATGTCACAGTATTGGAAGAAATCTGCGAGGCGGCAAACATAGAAACACTATATAATTTCGAATTTGAAATTGGTTTGTAAAAAATTTATTCCTGCTTATATGCACATTTTTATAATTAATTTTGTTTTTCTATAGATTCCACTGCTGAAAAATCAGTTCATTGCTTCGTGAAAGTTCTTAATGAAGTGACTGGGACGTGGTGTTCTACAGCACAAGAAGCGAGAATGAAAGCTGCAGCTTTCATGCTTGATAAGTTTCTCAAATTATAGAAGAGAAGAAAAAACTTTATTTAAGGTGCACGTGATTCTTGGGATTGTAACCAAGAAGTCCGAGCACGTGAGCAAACCAGGGGAATTTTCATCAAAATGAGAAACCTGTTGTGCAATCGCAACCTGAGTCTCCAAACGAGGGTCTGGGTCGTCCGATGTTACGTTTTTCCAGTGCTTTGATGTGGACACGAGGGATGTACGTTAACTAGGGCGTTGGAAAAGAAAATGGAGGCTTTTGAGAGCAGACTCCTTTGGGTGCTTGTGATAGAGGGAAAAATCGAGGGTAAGCTCAAGTAAGGCCGAAGGAAAACCTCAAAGCTTAAGAATCTCAGGGACTTGTTTGATGTTGATTACTAATTTTTTTTTTTTAGAGCGGCTGTCTCAAGAGTATAAAGTTGCCAGAAGATAGCCAATCTCCGTCGAAAAATGCAGCGTTGGGATATTATGATATTTAAGTTGGAAAATTATTATCGTATTAACAATATAATCAAAAAATATTAACTTAATTCAAATGACCTATATTTTTATTTAAAAAATTTACTGACGTAGTTTTTTTTTTTTTACAGTTAATTGGACACTTTGAGTTTCCCACTAGTTTCAATTTAATAGTCTTTTATTACCTCGGTAACCATAATTCCGATACAAAAATTAAATTAAATAATATCTCTTTTTGGCAAATACTAAAAAATTAACATTAAGGCAGGCAAAATATTCGGAGAAAGGTACAATTGAAGTCTCCGCCATTCGTAGCCAAGGAGGACTCGAACCTTTGTCATCTCGTTTTGTCAAGGTTGTTCAGCTAACAAGCTCAGCTGCAATTCTCTGGAAATTAGGTCACTATCAAACGACTCTTGAAGATTTAAGATCTTATATAATTTACAGATAACAGCAATTCAGCTCATTGGTTCACGACCCAAACCAAACGGGAAGACGGTGGTTCGAATTCTTCACGAGTAATTTTTAAAATAACTTCTTTTGTATAGTTCTCCGTATCATTTGCTTTCCTTAAGAATTCCCATGAAGGGTTAAGGGCAATTTAAAAATTAAAAAAATAAAAATTAGAATTTGTACTTAGCAAAAATTATTCAGTCATACACGTTTTAAAAAAAAATAAATCCGTTAAGGACTGCTAAACATAAACTTTCTTTTTTTACAAAAATTTAAAAAATTGTCTAAAAAAAGTCTTTTATAAACTAAATTTGCAATTTTAATAAGTAAAAAAAAAAAACCACAATTGCATCACTCACACATCTGTTCATCCAACAAGGCGAGTTCTTGGTTTCTATGCTGAGTCGTATTGAGATGAATCTTCAAGGCAGCAATCGTAGACAGAGACACGTTGCAAAGCTCGCATTCGATTGCGGTGTATTTTTCGACGCTGAAAAATAAAAAAAAATATAAACAGATAAAATAAAAGGTAGAAATTTCCGATGCCAAATGATTTCGTCAGCTGAGCTGTATGTCCTTAAGAGGCAGCCAATCAAAATTCATATTCTAGAAAATTGTTTGCTTTGATTGGCGACCGTTAAGGGCCGTTGAAGTATTGCGTAAATAGAAAAATATTGCTTTTAGACCCCCCTCCCCTAAGATTTAGTAATAATTTCCTAGACCCCCATAAAGTATTAAATAATTTTTTTTAGAAAAAACCAACACGCTAGAAAATTTTTTTTTATAATTTGAATAGGTTTTTAATTTAAAAGATAATTTTTCTTTTTTTTATTTATTTATAGGCTTTTTTTTTCTTTTTTACGCATAGAAACTAAAATAATCCAGCGCCCTTGACGAAACGGTTTTGAGTTCGAAACTTATATTTCTTAAAAATAAATGAATAATTACCCAGCTCTTGCGAGACGATTTAATTCCTCGTTGTGATTTCTCAAACGGGCCACTTCATCCGACTCTGGACGGATTTGAATACCAGGATGGAACGGGAAAATGGACCTTTTGTTCGATTCTACGATGTTCTTGTTTTGAATGTAGCAGTTGGCTTCGGCCAAACCCCACATGTGCTGTTTCTTGGAATATTGAATTTCTTGAGATTTTCGCCGTTCACAGAGGAGCCTGTTATTAACAAAAATTTTATTTTAGTCAAAAAAAAGAAATTGTAAGTACCAAGATGAGATTTCGAAGGTCAGGCTTTTTTTTTGAACATCCTATACTACTGAAATGCTTTTAAAAAACTTTCTTGGAACGTCAGGAAGTTTATCAAATAAACAACTTCTGCGAAAAACATTAAAATTTCAACAATGAAGACTTTTACTAAAAAATTTGGTCTACGACGAATTGCTAGTACTTTTGAAAATTTACAATAAATTTTGGGGAATTTTGGAAATTAATCCCAGATCCATTTCTCAAGAAAAAGTCATTGATGCAGAAACTGCAGATTTTCGTTATTCGATAATAGAATTACGTTTCGCTCCCAAAAAAGACGATGGACTATTTTCGAAGCTTAAGTAGCGTCAAAATAAATTGCTGCAACCTAGCCTTCTCGAAAAAATGAAACACTTACTCCAATACAATCTTCTTAATATTTTTCTGCAACTTGACTATATCGCTCCAGTGTAAAGATGGATATTTTTCGTTTTCTTCAGTATTTAATAACGAACCCATCAAGTATCTTAAACGATTTACCTGAAAAAAAAAAAAAAAAATTAAACTTTACTTTAAATATTCCGTGCACGGAAATTCCTGGAAAAATGACAATCCCAATTCCAAAAATTTTTCTCGAAAAAATTTCTGAGCAATGCCGGTAGCATCGGCAGAGAATTGTTTATTTCTGGAATCCTGGAAAACCTTTCTACACGAAAAAAGGATTCCCCGGAAAATCGCTCTCTTGAAAAATCAGTTTTAAGGTCTTTAAATTTTTTGACGAGAATACGTCTTAAAGTACGCCGGTTGATATCTGATAAATCAGTACTTTCCCATCAAATATTTCTAATCTTTTTGTAAAAACTTTCTCTTCAATTATCTAAAAAATATTTTTTTTTTCTGATCTTTTCCGACATTCTGAATGCCCGATTGAACAAAACAAAATACTAACATTCTTCAAATCTTCAAAAGTAAACTCCACATCAAAAGGTATTTCCATGTCGTGTTCCGGAAACATGGGTCTCCCATCCTGATCAACCCCTAATCCACAAATCAACCCGATGTACCTCGTTTTTGTGTCATTGACTCTAAAAAACAAAAAAAAAAACAGAATTACATTTTATAAAGCTGAGCATAAAAATAAATAAATAAATAAAGTGAATAGCCTACCTTAATTCAATCTTAGGCGCAAATATAAAGGGTATCAAAGCGGCCAGTCCGTGAATATTCGGCATCATGGTTGTCTGATGTAAAATGAGAGCCGTTGAAGCTTGATTTTGGCTCACATGCGCCGCAACGATTAATCGCTCGTGAGGATCCTGGGGATCACTATCCAACAGGACGGAATTGACGGAATCTTGTGCCACCCTGACATCTTTGCAAAGAGCCCCGCGAGTGTAGCTGAAAATTTTCATTTCCAGCGGACTTATTGGGCCTCGAAGTTGGAGCTTAAAAATAAAAAATAAGAAATAAAATTAAATAATGGCCAAAAAAAAAAATTGGCCACAACATATTTTCAATTATATTAACGTGATTTTGGAGTATCATTTAGCCAGGAAACGGCATAGTGAAATTTCCATTCAACAACTTGACCAAAAAAAGCTCTGCTATTCGTCCTACCAATCGTGTTCATTTTTTAAAGGAGGCTTAACGACTGGCCAAAAATTTTTTTAAATTCGATTTTGGAGCACAGAATACACGTTCGGGTATACCCCGCAGTAATCTTTAAAATTTCAAAAACGTTAAAGTCAATCATTTTATTTAAGAATTTGGGTCTATGATAAATTTCCTACAGTCGCGGAGATATATTATAAATTTCCAAAAGTACCGAAAATTTATGAAATCCCAGAAACTTAATGTTTTTTTTTCCAGTTTAGACAGAAACTACGCAATCTATTAGCAGAAATTTTAAGCTTACGTTACCACTTTATTGGCATGGATACCGCTGTCCTGGAAACTTTTGTTTATTTACAAATTTTCGTCTGATTTAACAAAAGACAAAAACAAGATTTTACAATCGGAATCGAAATTTTAAAAGAACACATCGTTCAAAAAATTATCCTAAAAATAAAACGAAGGGAATCCTGCACATCAAAACGGAAAATCAGATGTTCGAGAAAAACTTCAAAACGGAAATACACAAGCAGCTCCGGGAGGATCAAAAAAGGAAATGCACTCAACGCAATAATCTTTCTCTTCATGATACTTACAGTCAATTTGCAGTCTCTTCTATCAGGAGGATCGTACTTGTTTTCTGACCAATTTTCCTGACTCTGCAATTGGTTATAGACCGTTCTCGCTTCGGAGTCCATCTGTCGTTGCATCCTGATTTCATGATTCGCCTTTAAAAAAAAAAAAAAAAAATCGGGAGTGAAAATTAATATTTTTTGTCAAACAGATGTCAGCAAGCCTGAAGCCTTGTTGACATCTATCTGTCAAAGTGCACATTCTCAGTGAATTGCTTTTACCTTGGACAAAAAGCTTTCTTCCACGGGTTCCGCGAAATTTTTCTGGATCAAAAGCTCGTTAATGCTTTGCTGGTCAGGCTTTTCATTTTTATCCTTGTTTTTATCTCTTCGGATCATTTTCAATTCCAAAGAGACGACACCGTTGACGACGGAATATATATGCCCGAACAAATTCGGATTGTTCTGAGTGAGAGACCTGAAATAATCATTGGCCTCTTTGGACCAAGCTCCGTTTCTGCTGCTTCTTACTATCGAAGGAGCCACCCCTGACAAAACGCATTCGAAGGCTTGCATCGGATATTTCGAAAGCTCGATATATAATTCGTCAGTGTAGTCTTGAAGCTGTTGAACCCCCACGACGGACGTGTTGCCGTAATCTACGAAAAACACCTAAAAAAACGGGAAAAGGAAATTAGATTTTAGTTATGAAAAAATATAAAAAAATAATAAAAGTAAAAATTTAGAAGATAATTACTTTCACTTCCTTCACTTTACGGTCGCAGATGGCATCTATCCTCGCACGATATTTTTTTGGTGGTACTCCTA
The DNA here is from genome assembly GCA_037577465.1 of Liposcelis bostrychophila. Lineage (NCBI taxonomy): Eukaryota > Metazoa > Arthropoda > Insecta > Psocodea > Liposcelididae > Liposcelis > Liposcelis bostrychophila. Next base: position 26,660,592 of record CM075210.1, on the reverse strand, counting down.
CTGCTTCTGACCATGGGGCCACGCAAAGATCTCCCAGCTCTGGTTCTTTCGTAAATGGCCTAAATTTTGCGTACGGAGAGTTTAATTTTTCAAAAACCTTTTTTTGGATTGTTTCACTTTGATGGTCCGCGTGACAGGCCCAAAAATGGCCAGCGTCAATAAACTGTGGGGAAAAAAATTGAAAAAAGACATTAGATTCGATAAAATTAATAAGCTTAACTTCTCAAATGTTTTCCAGCTTTAGCGTCCAATTAACTCCCTACCCCCCCCCCCCCCCTCCCTTCCCCGCTCCCCTAAATCTCTGAAGTAAATTATAAAAATTAAAGGAAAACATCACTTTTTTGGAGAAAATTCATTTACGCAATTTTCATTTAATCTTTCCCCAGAGGCTTTCCCGAAATATTTATCAAATCCCCCAGTACTTTTTTGTCCAGAAAATAATTTTTTCGGAATTTTAAAAAATAAATTTTCCCAGAGATTTTCTAAACTGAAAAACCATTCATTAAAAAAAAAAAAAAAAGTTACATGAGAAATATGAATGTGCAAGGCGCTGACGTCGATCCCAGGGATATTCGAACCAAATTTTCGAACGGTGGTAGCCACCGAGGAGACAGATGCTGTGTCGTCCATATCATCCTCATCTCCGTCGTCCGTTCGAAGCTCTTTCAAATACATTTCACGAGATTTGCTGATTCCCAATTTCGCCGCCCTGTTTTTGGCGTCTTCCGGACGCATGATCCGGATTTCAAGATGCCGTCTAATTTGTCTCAATTTAACAGCACGGTACACCGCCATCGAAACCTTCCCGGGAACTCTGTCGTCGAAATTGTATTCGGAATCGCAAGGGTTATCAGATCTTCGAAACTCGACGTAAACTTTGCTGTAAAAATGAAAAAAAAAATTAATTAAATTCTAAATGATCAGTAACTTGAAAGCTAAGCTCCAGTGAATTTCTTTCGAAACACCCTATACTTTGAAAAATCACCTGTTTACTTTTTTTTAGAGCAAAACGTAAACATTATATTTCCAAAATTAATTACAGAATTAGCATGTTGAGCGAAAATCTGACATTTCTACGTTAACAACTTTTTTTAAACGATAAATTTCCAAAATTCCCGGAAATTTATCAGTTTCGCTCCAGAATTAAGTTACACAACGATTTTTGAAGTACAGGATGTTGGAAAAAAAAAAGAAAAGAAAGATTGTATTTACCAACTGCCGTCGTATGTTATTCTCATATCTTCCTTACAGTCTTTCAACTCTTGTCTGATCGATTCTGAATACAAATGCGGAGGCTGTTCTGGTGGATAACCGTTGAAATAAATCGTATTGAACGGATCTCTTCCGGCTAATGTTTTCACAGCACTTGGTTCGTCGATTTGTCCTCCTCTTCCACCGCGGCCGAAATAATGTGGATAAAAGGCGCCAGCAATGACTAACTGCAAAGTAATTTAAAAAAATAAATTGAAAGGTTATACAAAAAAAGTTTTTTTTTTTTTTCAAAAAATTTTGTAAAGATCGTCAAGATTAGGGTGGCCCTTATTTTACGAATTTGTTGAATTTTGGTTTCGGTTTTATAGTAACTGGAAGAAAATTCCCTGCATTTTTTCAGATTTTTTTGGACTTCGTTTAGCCGTGTCCCCGAGGACCTAAAAATTTCAAACTTCGTTAAGACCGAAAGATAAAAAATTTTTATTTTTATGTAAAAATGATCGTTACCTATTCGGATTTTTATGCAGATCCCGAAAATAAAGGAAGGCCGCGAACCGGTTTCTGGCCTGTAGTTTAGGGACTTTAGGGATCGAAAACATGAAAAATAAGGACCTTTCCAAGAACCTAAAAGAAGCCTAAAACTAGTCAGTTTTTTATTTTAGGCACCTTCTTCTGGTTGATTGATTTTTAAGGTTTGTGTAGTGACATGATTTTAAAACTTTTAAATTCTAGCAAAAAAAAAAAAAAAAAAAAAAAAAAAAAAAATGTAATTGTTTTTTTTTTTCTTCTTCTATAAATTTTTTTTAAATTTTTGCTTTGTAGTAATATTATGTTCATTATTATAGACGATAAGAAATTTTTCGTAAACGCGCTGCAGATTCAAAAACGATGGACTTTTAGGGACCATTTTTCGAATTTAAGGACTTTTAAGGACTTATTTTAAAAATATGGACTTTAGGGACTTTCAGGAACCAAGTTCGAGGCCTGTATAGGTAAAAATAACATATAGCATACGAATTTGACGATACAGGCCAAAATAAGTAAAAAAAAAATTAGCAAAATATGCCATAGCCAAAATTTTACATAAAAAAACCATTTTTACAGTCAAAAGCCATTTTTACATAAAAATAAAATTTTTCATCTTTCGGTCTCTACGGGAATTTCGAAATTACAGTCAAAAGCCAAATGGTCTTTTTGCAAAAATGGCTAAACGATGTAAAAAAGTGTAAAAAAATTTCCGCCACCTTCTTTTGGTTACTATAAAAGAATTAGGGGGTGCGTTCGCCGAAATTCGAAAATTTGTAAAATAATTGCCCGCCAGATTGAAAAAAAAAAAAAAAATAGGAATGAATTGCACCTAAAACATAAACTAACCTTAAGAATAAGAGCTTTTTCGAACTCGTTATAAGTAATAGGCGATCCATTCGGTGTTGGTCCCTCTTCGATTTGATTAACTTTCAAACGTCTCGTTACTTCCCCCACCAAATTGTATACTTCTCTCATTTGACGAATTTGAATAAAATGACGTTTTGCCCACTGCTCTTCGCTGTCTCCGACCGAACGTTGGAAGTAGCCTTCGTCCAAATTCTCTTTGTACACTTTAAAGACATTTAAAAAGGCGATGGAATCTGAGCACGACGTATCAGCCCATTCCAATTTAGCATTGTAAGCTTTCATTTTTTCTTTGAACGGATTGCTGAACACGCTTTTCAAGGACATCGAACACGCTAATTTAACAAAACATAAAATATCGGATCAATAAAGTTGGAAAATTACATCGTTAAATTTTAAATGCCTTACCCATAACAATGCACTCGGGTAATACGCTAAAAATATAGCCCATTACGATAAGGCGGGTTAGGCGAATATCTAAAGGAAGCTGCGCCATTAAGAGGCCAAGGTACGTTAAATCACCGTCGTGAGGAGTGTACATGCCATCGCAGGTCAAAAGCAATCCGCCAGCCTAAAAATATAAGAAATAAGAATCGGTTTCGTAACAGGAGATGCAGGACTAATTTTTTATTCAATTAATTTACTTCTTTCAAAATCAATATCGTCCGCTCGATGTCGCTTAAATTAGGAGGATCTAAAGCCAATGCAAGGATGGCTTTCGGCTCTCCCATTTGTAACATTTTTGATTGTAAAACCACTTTTTCCAACGGGCAACGTAGCATATCAGGTATTGCTTCTTGTTCCAAATAACTCTGGAAAAAAAAAAAAAAAAAACAGTCAAATGAAAATTTGAACAAAAAAAGAAACCACGCAGGTTACGTACGTCATAAAACCTTTTGGGGACCATCCTGTAAACTCTTCCTGACATCACACGACCAACACGACCTTTCCTTTGATCGCAATTATCTTTCGATGTCCAAGCAAGCTGCAAGCTAGTGAAGTTGGACACAGGATCTGTCACTAAAACTTTGGTCAAGCAAAAATCGATAACTGAAAAAAAAAAAAAAAAAAATTCAATCAAATTGCCAAATTCCTTAAAAGAAATTATTTTACCGTATCCAATATCCGGAACAGTAATTGAACTCTCAGATATGTTGGTTGAAAGAATAACTTTTCTGTACCCCGTCGGAGCAGGTTTGAAAACTTCAGCTTGTTCCTGATGGGTAATTGTCGAATGAAGAGGCAGAGGAAGCCACAAATATTTCATGGAGTCGTTTGGAGAATGAACCTTCGGATCAGATAGTTTTTTATGCAGTTCCTCAATCTCGTTAATGCCCGGAAGAAACACCAAAACGGATTTTTTATTTTTGGTTTCCTTGTCAATCTTTTCGAATTGTTTAATCAACTTAACGCAAATATTGTATGCTTCTTCGGAAATGCCGGGATCGTCGTATTCGGGTTTAGGGAGCTCCCCCAACGTTTCTAAATCATCCAAATAAAATACTTGAACATCGAATGTGCTGGTATGCACTGTGTCTGTAATGGAAAGCACAGGTGCTTTGACGAATTTTCCTGCGACAACTCTTTGAAAATAAACGGAAAATTTAGCGGGATCTACAGTTGCGCTCATTAAAATGATCTTAACATTTCTTGAATTTGTGTTTAATAATTTTTTAACAACTAAAAGAGCAAAATCTGTGTCTAAATTCCTCTCATGGACTTCATCCAATATAATATGGGTGTATCTATTCAAATCTTTCGCATTTACAATTTGATTCAAAAACACTCCAACTGTCATGTAAGTTAAACGAGTATCTTCAGTAGTATTGTCTTTTTGTCCAACCTAAAAAAAAAGGAGATGAAAATGACCATCTATTTATTTTAAATTTAAAAAAAAAAATGATATTACTTGAAAACCACACAGCGTCCCCACAGGCCAATCCCTTTCTTTGCAAACCCTCTCAGCAATACTAATAGCTGCTATTCTTCTTGGTTGGGTCACTACAATATTGCAATGTTGACGCTTTTCAGCAAAAGAATCCAATATGTACTGGGGTACTTGAGTTGTTTTACCACATCCTGTGTATCCTTTTATGATTGTGACTTCATTACTCTGAATACTAGATAAAATCTGAAATTCATGATCAAAATTAAATTTGTTAACCTCAGGAAAAAAATGATCTTCAAAGCCAACAACCTGAGGCCAACATAAGATTGTACATCTCAGGTGCACAATAATGAAACACCTACTTGTCTCCGATATTTATTAATTAAAAGATTTGGTTGGATTTTACGTTTCCTCTTGTAGTATTCATCATAAACATCGGTTAATTCTTCTTTGTTCAGTTCATTGATATCAGGAAATGTTCCAGCTGATGTGATTTCGATATCACCTAAAGTTGAGCTGTGTCCGTATAAAGATGACCTTTGCCTCTCTTCTTCATATTGTCCTTTTCGTAACTGTTCTAGTTCCTTTCGACGATAAGTCTCTGCATATTCTTGCCCTAACTTTGGTCTTTCTTCAATTTCTTCAACAAGTTCGGAGTCATTAGGTACAACATGACCCTCTGTTTGCCCACCAGGAAGATAAATTTTTTCTAAAGGCTTCGTAAAGTCGAAAATGTCGATGTCATCATCAAAATTTTGATCTCGCATAGAAAACCTATTAAAAAAATATTGTGTTAATATAAAGGGGCTGTAACGAACAGAATTGAAATTTTATCCAAAACTGAATGAATATTCGGTATAAAATTATAACCCAATGTAGACAAGGTCCTCGTCTAGCAGGGATTTTCAACAAAAATTGTAAGGCATGGTTGAAAACCTGGGGAAAAAAAAGCTGATGCATTAAAAAAAGAGGACTTACGAGTCTGTAGAATAAGCCATTTTGCTTCGACGTTTAGTAGGTCAGAGAATTTTCATTAATATAATAATTTTAAAGAAAGCCCTAAACAAGGATGACGCTTAAATCACATGTGCTACGTGACATAACCTGCTTGCCCTATAAACAGTTTACTCGTTTACATATATTTGACAACAATCAATTTGTCCGCCAGGCTCAGAGTATGAAACAGCACTGCTTCTTCGTGACGTCATATCGCAAGGGCATATTATCGCGCCCGGTGGAATGAGATGAAATTTATTTTCTCGCTTTTATTTGAGACTTTACTTCTACCTTTATTTCTTAGCTGCTCGTAAGTTACGCGAAAAAAAA